>JBBUKS010000001.1:4317060-4331980 GCA_038050645.1 Hedychium gardnerianum | reverse complement strand
GTTCCGTCTGAAAGACGGTACAATGAATGTATTTTCTAAATCCAAATAGGCATTAGTTCCTAAACAAAGCCTAAAAATATCAATCGACTCTACTTTAGCCTTCTTTCCATTCCCTGTATAGATGTATCTTTCACCATTAAGCGAAAGTCGGTTCCTGAGACAACCCTGCATAGTGATACTTATGTGAGTAGTAGCACCAGAATCTATCCACCAAATGTTAGTGGGTACAATTGCTAAATTAATTTTTGAACTAACAAAATTAAGATGTTTATCCTTCTTTACACGTCAATTGGCGTATTTGGGGCAGTCTTTCTTCATATGACCTTTCTTCTTGCAAAAGAAACAAGTGAACTCATTATCCTGCTTCTTGTGCTCCTTATGACCATTGCCCCCCAAAATTTACAGTTTATTTTCCCTTTCCTTTATTGTTGATCCTCTTTCTCTTCTTGCTCGAACCTTGAGATCCAGATGCTAGGTGAGCACTCTTAAATGTCTCAATCTTTAGTCTCCCCTCTTCTTGCATGCATTGAGCAATAAGCTCATTCAATCTCCACTTTCCTTTTGAGTATTATATGAAATCTTAAAAAGTGTGAATCATGCAGACAGAGATATCAAGATGAAATGAACTAACATGCCCTCAGACATATCAAGTTTTAGTGCTTTCAGACTTGTCGCTATATTAGACATCTCCATAATGTATACTCTCTTATATTTCCTTTACCAGTATACCGCATGGTCACCAACTTCGTAAGAAGTGTGGTAGTCTCAATCGTTTCATTTGAGGTGAATCGGTCTGTCAATTGGTTCAGGAAACTCTAGCATCCTCTCCCTCAGTTATTGTGCCCTTTATTGGTGTCGGTATGGAAAGCTTCATGATACTTAGACTCATGCGATTTGATCGATCCTACTGTTGAAATTCAACTCTCTGCGCTACAGTGCTAGCACTGGTCAGAGATGCGGGACTATCGTTCCTTAATGCATAGTCTAAGTCCATGCATTCTAAGACTACGATTACGTATTCTTTTCATTCAGCAAAATTCAAATCAGTTAGTGTGGGAATGTTATTTATACTGGCAGTAATAGATTGCATTGAAATTAAAAGAGTGTAAATAATTATGTAAGCTCATGATTTAATTAAAGCCAAGAATATGCATAAATATAAGATTATGTAAATAAAATAAAATTTTAAATACATATAAATGGACTTTATGAGATACCAAGTATAACATAATGTGTCTTCCTTTGGATCAATACATTATTTGTAGCAGTACTCTCTGATATAACTCAAACTTTAATTGACCACACAATGTGTCTTCCTTTGGGCTGACCCATTATGCGCATAATATGATACTTTATATGAGTTATACATTGGTCTATAGCTTACAATAACTTTAATCTGCCACGCAATATGTCTTCCTTTGGGCCGACATATTTTGTGCATGATCTGAATAAAAATAAAGTTTGTTCTATAGTTGTAGACTACCTTTAGCATATATTTGACACAAAAGTAACTTTCCTTTGGGCCAATTACTTTTAGCATAGATATATGTCTACCAACATAAAATGTACTAAACCTACCTAAAATGTCTTCCTTTGGGTCGATACAATAGTTCAACTAGTAGCACGTTATATAGATAGACTCAAAAAAATCTTAAGAACTTTAACCGAATAGAAAAACACTTGATCAATCTTAAAACTTCAAAATTATGCTTAATTGGTCGATTGATATCATATGAGAATCGATTGGTATTATCAATCGATTATCTCAATCAATTTAAAAGTATATATGACTATATATATATATATATATATATATAAAACTCACCTTAAGAAATTAAAGATTTATTATAATTAAATTATTATTTAAATATCTTTTAAAATATTTTGATACATACAAATATTATTTAATATTTTCTCACGCATGAAAATAGAGTTTCAAAAAATAGTGTTTCATGTAGACAGGTTTTAATCGATTAGAAAGAAATAATCGATTAATGAATGAATCTTTAAAGCTTTTAATCAATTGATTTCAATTCTAATTCATGCATGCAAATATCATAATTTTAAGATTAATCGATTTCAATCGATTTTGCCATGATTTTAAAGTTGTAATCGATTAAAAAGACTCATAATCGATTAAAATCGATTCTGTACCGGATTTTAAAATTGTTAATCGATTGACAAAATTGACAATCGATTTTGATAGCTTTAATTGATTGATCGATCGATTTCAATCGTTTCTGTATTCAATTTTAAAGTTGTTAATCGATTGGTGATAATCACCAATCGATTAGGCAGTTATAATCGAACCAGTAGTCAATTGAAAAATAATCCCGTATTCGATCATGTTGTGTCAATCGATTGGTGTCAACTTGATCGATTAACCAATCGATTCCCGATCATTCTGTTCGTAAATTTTGGCTTGGTAATTGATTGGCCGATCAAGCCAATTGATTGAGTCATCACAATTTGACCTAAAATTAAGTTAAACATCGATGATTTCCGTCATTTTTCGTGTTCTTCACGGAACTATGAAAAACATGGAAAACCAAACCAAACCAATCCTTAGTTTTCATATATGATTTTCGATGATCAAAAAAATTATGTTATACTAGAAAAACCTAATTTAGCATAACAACAAATAAATCGACGGAAAAAAAACCCATATTGTATTGCCATGAAATTGATGAAACAAAGTCGTGGCTCTGATACCAATTATTAGTTCTTGCAAAATCCTAAGCCGTATGAATTCTAAATAATCGAAATAAGAATTCGATTAGGAAAAATAAAAACACGAGCATGGATCTAGTTTCATCAATTAAACATGATATAATAATATAAAAAATACATAAACTAAAAGCGATAAGAAACTTAATTGTAGAGTCATAGTCCTTGTCTTTAGCATCATCCAAATAGATCCCTTGAGGAAGAAGAAGCGGAAGTAAATATGAGAGGTCTTCCAAGAGACTTAGAGTTGACAGCGTCAAATTCTCTTGGTCTAATGGGAAATCAAGAGATGTCTCAAGAAGATACCCTAAACCTTTGGGGACCTCCCCTTATATAGGCAACTAATCCGTTATCAGCCTATAAATGATAACGGATCGAGCTAAAGGATTCTACATATATATATATAGTTCACATTCAATAATCCGAAACTCAATAACTTAAGTTAGATTATTTAACGAATTTCGATATCGCTAGTTTTAAATCATATGTAAGTCCATCTTAAAGAACAATTAAATTTAATATATGTAAGTCCATCTTAAAGAACAATTAAATTTAATATTTCTTTCTTGTATTAATTATTATTTAAATTAACAATCATTTGTAATTTTTTTCTCTTCATATAATCTAATCTAAAGACGAATTGGGAAGGATATCTAACATGCGTATTATTACTTTTTGTTACCATGATTTCGTAACCTCCTTGGCTACTTTCTACTTGTTTAAGCACCTATTGATGAGATAGCACCTATTACTAAGAGTTGAGGGGTATGAATCAGGAGTATTTTGAGAAATTGACACATGATTTAGTAATTTAAAAAGTATAGGATGCAAAATTTATGTACTTTATGTTTTTAATAATTCCGATGTTTAAGTTTTATCAGACTAATTCTAAAATTGGATGATATTTTTTTTAATTGGTATTAAATATTTAAGTTTTCAATTTAATTAATTTTAAAATAATTAATTTAATTTTATAAAAAAAATTATCGATTATCAAAATAAATCGAAAAAATATATGTGGAAACTCATATTGATAATTAATATTCTCGAATCCATTATCTATTAAAGATTTTTTTTTTATAATACACTATAATTGAATCTTAAATTTTAAATACTTAATCTATCATAAGATCCTCCTTTGATTCATTTATCAAATAAATTCAAAATACAACTTATACTCACTTAAATAGTTAACCTCTAAATATTCATCCCATTTAAAATTTAAATTTTGTCTTTTTATTATTTCAAAACCCATCGGTGGAGGGATGATTTGGATATTTCGGAAATTGGGTTCGTAAATCGAACATTTGTATAGGATGTCATTTTTGAGTCGGTGGTTTCATTATTTTTTAATGTTTTTTTAGTATATTTATTAAACTGTTATAAAATACTTTACATATAACAATATAAATTATATGTATGTCATTTTTTTCCCGCTTTATCATCTTAACCAACCAAACTAACAACGATTTATTATTAAGTAGTCTCATCGATTTAATAACTATTTTTTGATTGACATTAAATATTTAAAATTTTGATCAAATTAATTTTAAAAATAATTTATTAAAAAAAATTATCGATCGTTAAAATATATTAAAAAATATATATATAAAAACTTATCTTAATCATTAATACTCTCAATTTATTTATTAAAAAAAAAATCTTTCCTGATATATCATAACTGAATCTAAAATTCGAAACTAACCGCGACACTCTCTATTAATTCTAGAACAACGTCACTTCATTTATTTGTCTCGTCCATCGATCATTCTAAATTCTATGTACCTTCTCAATAAAAAAGGTTCAAGTGGACAGGAAAAATCCAATTCATTCATTCGTGTATACACTCGTTGCACATTTGTATGAAATGGATTAATAGTCAGTGCATGAAGTATTGATAGTATGAGATTTAAGAATTAAATCATGATTAATAGTCAGGTTTCTGTTCTCTCCCATATATTGATTACTATACAGATTAATTTAATTAATCTTCATAATTTTTTTTTTATATTAATTTTAGGATAAATTGATGAGAACGTTGTGAAGAACGTTTTACTTGTTAGCACTGTGCACACACTTGCCGTAGCCGCCTTCGTTTGACCACCAATTCCACGTGTTGGTCAAAGTGGCCCACGCGCTGTTCCGGTCAACTTCACTGTTTCCAATTATATAACGATGTCATAAGACATCCTTTCATTTCCAATTCCAAAGCTCTGATCTCCAGTGCTCCATTACCAGCCAACAATGGATCAAAACTCCGACAAGAGAGAGAGGTCGTCACCGCTGCTGCCTCCCTAGCGCGCGGCGCTCCACTCAGTGCAAAGGCCGCTAGGGAAGGCGCTGCACAAGAAGCCCGATCAGTCCCCGGCGCCAAAGGTGTACCAGGTGGATCCCAGGGGATTCCGAGAACTTGTCCAGCAGCTGACGGGAGCCACCCGCCCGGTGGCCCCACTGCATCGCTAGAGGCCGCTGAGGGACACTGCTCCTCCACCGCCTCCGCTCGAATTGGCAGCTCCGGTGATGTCTGGTGGCGCCGATGATTCTCCCACAGGATTCTTGAAAGAGCTTCTGTTTCCATCTTTGTTTTCGAGCTGGTGTTCCTTTCCACATGGAGCAATAGATGTATGATTGTCAACAAATAATCCCCTTAAGTACTTTTTTTTTTTAATAAAAAAAATAAATAAATCTTTCCCAGTTGATTTGCTTTTGGTTTCAGTCACTCATGTGATCAATTCAATTGCTAACTTCAGCACAGACCAACCAATTTGTGTTCATGTTACGAAATAGTAAAAAACATATCTTTTGTAAGTACTCAAAAGTAATTATCTTTAGACTATGTAAATATAGGACTAAATTAATTAAACCTAATCCTCTAACCAACATTGTATCTGAGTGAGATCTTTGAACTTTGTTAGTGATTCAATTTTTTTTTTCTTATCCAAATATCACTGGTTTTCAACCTCTAAGGTAAAATAAAACTCAAATTATTTAGCTTAAGCCTCACCCAATTTGTTTCGTATGTTTTGTTGCAGCCTTCGATAAGAAAAACAAACATTTTGTATGCTAAAGCGAAGAGGAAGAAAAAGACGATGGGAGTAATAAAATCATCTATTAATAAGAAAATGAAATAGAAGGATTGGGAATTATAAGTGTGGTTAGGAATCAGAAATTTCATATTGAAGAGTTAAAGATATGTATTTACGTTGAGTAGGGACATTATCTCTTATTCTCTTCCATTCATCCCTCATTTCTATATCTTTATATCTCTCTGGGTGTATTTGTTGAATAAAGTTTTATTTCAATTTACTTAAACATATTTTATTTCAAAAAATTAATTTATAAAATTTTAAATAACTTTTTAAAAAATGAATTAAAAATTTCAAAGAAATTAACTTTAATCTTTTTATGATTTCAAAAATCAATTTCAAATCACTTGAATTTTTATAATTTTTTTTTTTAAATTAATTTTAAATCTCAAAATCAATAAATAACATTTACTTTTTTTTTAAGAAAAAAATAATTGTAGAACCAAATTTCATCAATTCAAAATAATCCCAAAATTTCAAAAACTCTAATTTTTGATTCAAAAATCCCTTGTTTGTGATGTTTAAAGATTTTGAGATTATCTTATAAGTGGAGATAGCGATGATCTAATAAAGGAGAAGTACTCCTATAATACTGCTCAATTATCAACTTTATCTAAGATCAAAAGAAGATCCCAGCCCTCGAAATAATAGTATAGTGGTTAGATTTTTAAGTAATTAATCATCCATTTAAGAGTTGAATTTTAGCTATAGTATATTGTAGGAATTTTTCTCCATTAGAATGATAATTTTAAGAACGCTAGTTATTTGAATGAATTTTTATGAGTATTTTTTTATTTATCCTTATGAAACATTGGATACTTAGATTTTTTTATTTTTTTTAAATCCCTAGAGGAATCTAATTCCTCAGAGCTCAATTTGACCAAATGCAACTCTATATAAACTTTGAAGCATTATTATACATATACACCTTGGGGCATAAAAAGCAGCTCCCCTATTATAGGAATCCACTTTTGTTATTTATTTATTTATTTATTTACTTTTATTATAGCTTCAGGTTCTCCAAATCAGTGTATTATTGATCGATTGAAGAAGGTGGAGCTTTGAATTATGATCATGGGCGCCATTCTTTTTGAGCAATCAATCTTTTCCAGATCCAAAAAAGTGGCCTGCCCATCCACCCCATGAGAGACCAAGCGATGCCGTTTGCATGTCGCGGGAAAGAAAGAAAGAGAGTACTAGGGAGATCTGCCAGTCTGCTGCTGCTTTTGGGATGAGCCAAATCTTCGCAGAGCACAAGGTCGGGATTCTCTCAGTAGCTTTTGTCTTCTTCCCTGACCCTCTTTGTTTTCATCCTTTTCTGCAATGGCATTGATAAATCCCTCAGCCTACCTACTTCCCTCGATTGCATCATGAATCACGGTGCGTGACGCACTCGGGGACACTTTCTTGAGCTGGAACGATGGAATGGACACCAGCAAAGGAGCAGCAAACTGGACCACCCTTGGCCCTCCTCATATACTACGAACCTCACGTCTCGCTCCAAAACCATCTCTTTGATTTCCGTGGTTCCCTGTCTTACTCTGCTTCCTTCCTTCCTTCTTCGCGAGGTCCTCCTTTCTCCCCGTCTTCTCTCGCTGAATGGAAAGAATGATGTCCGCTTAGTGCGCTGCTTCAACAAAAGAGCTGCCTTTCTCATCAGGTGATCTCTCGCTCTCTCTCTCTCTTGGTCTTCCGCCAATGGCTCGGAGGATGGCGGTGGCGTGGTGGGCGGGGACGACGAGGAAGAGGCGTGGCGAGCTGCGGATGAAGCAAGATGGTTGGGACTCCTGCCGGGGGAGTTAGTGTCCTTTCGATTCCTTTGCATTTCCTCCGGAGCAATTTCTCTTCCTCCATCGCTTTGTTTATCTTCAAGTTGCCATCTTCTAGTTCCGAATTAGGGTTTGGATCGACACGCTGAGTTCGGCATTGCGAAGAACCATGCCTCTTCCGCTGAGAGAAGTTCTGAGGCGGTTCTGCATTGAGGTTGGGTGGTCGTACGCGGTTTTCTGGAGAGTTATCCCCAGCGGAGATCAGATGTAACCTTAAAACTCTTCCTTTTCTCTTTCTGCTCGAGTTTTGCTAGAAACGAGTAAGAGGAAGAAAAAAAAAACCATCATTTTTTTTTAAAAATAACTTTTGTTTCCGGATCGTTAGGTCCTTGATAACCATTTGCTTTTTCGATTTAATTTCACTTTCTTATAGTCTTATGTCTTCTTATTCATCTGGTTCAGATGCTTGAATTTATTATGTTCGTAGAAGCTTTCATTTGATCTTAACTCTGGAAATATATGTGGCAAGGATCTTGCTTTACTCTCAAATATCTATATCTGAAAATTTCCCTTGATTAGGTTTAGGTTTTGACTTTCTAAGTCATTATAAGCTCTTGCCCTGTATTGGGATTTAGATGCTTTCCTAGTTCTGATTGTCTAGTTTGATATTTCCAGGCTGTTGAAATGGGGAGATGGGCACTGTGAGCGGATAGTTGAAGGTCCTGATATTTCTGGATACCAGAATCCTATTGAAGGAAATGTCGTAGAACATATTTGTCGCTCACAGGATAAACTTAGTACACTTGTTAACAGTTTTATGGTATCCCAGGTCCATGTCATGGGAGCAGGGTGTGACTTTTCTTCTCTATACTTTAAGATTATATGTTTGCATGTGCAAATGTGTGTATACAACCATGCAGAGTATAAACACATGAATGCCCTATTCATTTTTGAGATCGAGTATTGTTTTGCTATGTTTCAGGATTGTTGGAAAAGCTGCTTTAACCGGCAATCATCAATGGATATTTCAATGCGACCTTAATGACTATTGGCTGGTTAGTATGGTATTATGATGCTGTAGTTGTATATTTATGTATTCCTTGGATCATTTTCTCTACAATTTTCTGTGATTTTTTTCGGGCTAATTATACTTTGTTGGAGGATAAATTACTTTGCTTTCTTTGGAGTCTTGGTTGTGGTTCAATTTGAGATCCTTTGACACTTATTTAATGGTTGCGTTCCTTAATTCCTGATAGGTATTGGCTGAGTTGAACAAGGAATTTTTTGCTGGCATACAGGTTTGCTGTTCTTGAAATAGCTCCCCAATTTAATATAACAGTTAATACAGTGTATCATCATATCATAACCAATTTACCCTCTTTTTCTTTGAGATCTACAGACTTTAGCAATTATTCCTGTACCATCACACGGTGTCCTACAATTTGGGTCAGTTAACATGGTAAAATGTCCCGTAGTACTTCGTGTGTGATATTTTGATCTTTATGGATACATGCTGCAAATTGAAGTTGGAACCTTTGATTAGTAGTAATTCACTCTTGAAGCGTTTAACTCCTTACTATGTGATCAGAAATAGATACAGCACATAATGAGTTAACAGGTACTTATAGGTCACATTTCCTTATCATCTTGTAGGTAATTGAGGACATTTCTTTTCTAAACTTCACCAGGGACTTGTTCACACAGACCAGACATGTTCCGGCAGCTATTTTATCTGATATGTCTAGTAGTTGCCTGGATGAGAAAGTCCTAGAATATAAATTTCCTGCTCTACCTCTTGACCAATCTGACCAATCTGGATATATCAAATCCAATCAGTTCCATTACCAACATGGTGGTGCTTCTGCCTTGGAATCAGTTATTCAGTTGTATTTGAATACAAATTTTGTTCTGACCAAACTAAACAGCTCAAGCCTGTGGATGCCTCTTCATGACATTTTTGGACAGGGGAATACTCCATTTTCCCATTTTATTGAGCTGGAATGTTGGCCTTCACGTAATCAAAAAAGAAACAAATTGCCAGATATAAGGTGGTTGAGGAATGCCAATCGTCCAGCTGATGATGAGACACACCTATGTTCTTGTAGCTCAATGGTAATGGAAGAACCTCTGTTGGATGCATCTTGCAGTAGATCACAGGTGGTAGACACAAAGAATGGATGTAGATTAAGTAACTTAGTAATCACTCAACTGAAATCTTGTGTAAGCATGTGTGCTTGCCCCCTTGATGGTTTAAATACTAGAATGCATTCTGAGAAAATTGAATCATCTGCTATGAATAAGAAGCATGGATTGTCAGTTGCTAAAGAAATCAAGAATTGCTGTACAGTTTCAGCTAGTGTGGAGGCATGTCAAGATTTGAATACCACTAATTATCCAATAGGTATTGAAATGGTTTCAGAAAATCCAAAGTCCAGAACTCATTCTTTAATCGAGATGTTTAAGGCCACTTGGATGATAGGAAAGCAAAAACTGGAGCAAGATGTATCACAGGATTTAGGCGTCCCATGCAGAGAGAACCAAGACTACTGGTATAGAAATGTCGGTGCTTCTTCAGAGGTTATGTCTCATTTATATGAAGAAAGCTTATATATAGCATCACAAACTGACAACAGAGATGATTTGCTTTCTAAATTGGATTTTGAAAGTATGTTTGAACCACGACACTGTTCTTTGATTGATTACATTTCATGGAGTGACAAACGCAATTCTCTTGATGCTGATATGGATGATTCTGCTTACATCAGTCAGTCCAGTAGTTGTCACAATGTTGATGCACTGAGTAATCTGGTTTCTTGCAATGTGAAACCTGAAGAAACCAATCCAGGCCAGCTTTTGGATGCAGTAATTTCTAAATTTAATTATTGTGCTAAGAGAAACCGAGATGCATGTATACATTGTAAGACTTCATCAGTAGCAAACTGCAGTCATTCTAGTTCTAAGGTACATGCCATGTGGTCATCTCCAGTACAATTTTCTGGTCAATCGTTTGGTGTTTGCATACCTATGAAGGCAGATGATGCAGAATCAGATATATCTGCATCTATTACCGACAACATTGGAGGAATCTATGCCATTAATTCAACTTGCCGATCTCAACTCAGTAGTCAGAGTGGAAATTGCCAAAACACAATTAATGACATTGTTTCACCTAAAAAACGCAACAATGCTGGTGAAGCAGGTAAGTTTGTTAGGAAGAGAGTGAGGCCTGGGCAGAACCGAACAAGATTCAGGCCCAAAGACCATAAGCTGATCCAGGATTGTCTTGATGAACTACGAGAAATAGTACCTGATGGTGAAGAGGTGAATGTCTTTCTGTCAAAAAAGTTGGGTTTTCTGTTATGTTGTTTAGAACATGTAGTTTAGTTTGTTTGGGATCCTAAATTTTGATTGATTCAAGAGATGCTTATTCTTACAATGATTTTCGTTGGCAGTGTACCATAGACACTTTACTGGATAAAACCATCAAGCACGTGCTTTTTCTGCAAAGTGTGATTAATCACACGGAGAAATTGAAGAAATCTGGAGAACCAAGGGTATATCTTTTCACCTGGTTTTCAATGTTTGTGAAGTGTCATTTCTTTTATCTAAAATGAACTACAAAAAGCTTAGCTCAAAATTTGAGGGATCGAAAGTATGTGAGAATCCCAGTTATATTCTTAAAGAACATAGTAGTATCATATGGCAATTTAGTCCCAACCATTTGACATCTAATATCAAATGTGATCAACTGGTCACATATGGCATGTTTGCTATTCACCTAGTAATAACATTCTTACAGTTAGATTTACAATAGTCATGGTAGTTGTAGAATATATTAAATGTGAAATTTACAACAACTGCTTCAATGTTCTTATTTATTCTGGTGTTTTATCTGACGATTTTGTTAGACTTCCATCATTCTGTGCTGTGTTGTTCGATTTGATCATAATGCCGAATGAGTATAGATCCTAGGTAAACAAATACAGTTTCTGAACATCAGAATATTAAAAGCAATATGTACATGACCACAAGAATTCAACAGTTCTTTATTTGTGTTCAAGAAACTTTAAAGACCTCACTATTTCTTTAGCTTCTTATTTCCAGAGGAATCCTGCAAACCTTTTCATGTTTTTTCAGATCACCAAAGAGGATAGAGGATTGCTCTTGAAAGAGAACTTTGTGGGAGGTGCAACATGGGCCTTCAAAATTGGTAGTAAATTCTTGATGTGCCCAATCATAGTTGAGGATATCAATTCTCCTTGTCAAATGCTTGTGGAAGTATGTTGTTTGTTATCTTACATCATTGTGTTTCCTCATCGTCTTTGGCATATGAAAAGGATAGTCTTACAATTCTTTGGTTTCCCTTAGATTCTGTGCGAAGAGCAGGGCCTTTTTCTGGAGATAGCTGACTTGATTCGAGGATTAGGACTGACCATATTAAAGGGGGTAATGGAAGCACGAAATACTAAAGTGTGGGCCCGATTTGCAGTTGAGGTATTACAATTTGTAGGAACAGTTAAATAAACCCTAAACCCTAAATCTCGACACTACAAGAATAAGTTGACTTGGGTGCTCTATTCTATTTGAGCGCCAATACTTTCACTTTGATTTAACAGTAATTTGTGCTATAACTCAGTTTTCACTTCTTGTGGTGCCACCATGCATCTTGTTTGAGATTTGATTCATCGATGCTCATCGGAAATCATCTCTAAATGAATTACAGGCAAACAGGGATGTGACAAGGATGGAAATAGTTCTCTCTCTAATACATTTGCTGGAACCATCTGAGGGATGCAGCAACATAACACAAGGTGATGGCGGTGTGGATTACAGGTGAAGGATTAGTCACCCTCCCGTTGAATGCATGTCGATGCTCCTCACATGCCTCTCTAAGTTTTTTGATTGCTCTTTGATTTGGTCCCTCCAATAATTTTGGAATCACCATTATTTGACAGATGTAGTAGGTGATCAGTAGATGTTTTCATTGCTCGTTTCCTTAAAAGTTTGGAAAAAGGTGTATAAAGCATGCAGTCTTTTTTGTTACCCTAAACGTGTTCCTTTCTCCGGCAATTTTTGTATGTAGTTTACTCCCGAGCACAGATAATAGAAGGATGGGTCATCATAAGAATTCATTGTGGAAGAGAAAAGAAAAAGGGAAAGACTAGCTTAATTTACCAAGGAAAGAAGGAACGAAATGATAGCTGGTGCTGCTGAGCTTTGGGAGGAGACAGCGAGTTTGTGGCCAGGTGGTGGTTGTGATCTCTTGACTAACTCCGAATAAAAAAATAATCTCGTGAACCAAATTTCTATCAATATGAGATTTCGAGGTCCTAAAAAAGAATTGGATCGAATCTATTATATACACATTTACCTTATATTTTATAGGAGGTTATTGTCATGATTTAAATTCGAGACCTTAATTATATAATAATAATTTTATCGTTACATCGAATTCTTATGCCTTCCCGAATTGTCTTGTGATTCCAACTCTGAATCTGAAGTTCTGAACTCAGTGTACAATTTAAATAGTCCAAGAAACTTTTTTAATTCATATTTTTCAGAAATACACAGTATTATAATAAATTTGATAAAAAAAAATAAAATGTGATATTTTAACGGTCTTTCATGATTATTTTATATCATTGAATTGAAAGAGAGTAAATTAGAAAATTAAATTAAACTTTATGTGAAAAGATATATCTATGATTTTTATCGAAATTCAATCCTTATTTGAATTCGATAAATCTTTCATATGATAACTAACTCGATCATGCCCGGGGTTATTTATAATTCCAATAAAATTTATAAAAGATGAAATACATCACTCGAATATTCCCACGACTGTCTCATATTATTAGGAGGGAATAAATAAGGAAATTGAAACCCTAAACCATCACGTGAGAAAATATTTTCATAAAAAATCGACTCTTATTTAATTTTATAAATTTATCACGTAAATAACTAACTCAGCTATATTTGAAATTTTATAAAGAACCTATCTTTGTTGTAAATATTTTGTGACATTGGTTGATGGTCACTCAATATTATTATACCAAGTAGGATTGAAATCTACGACCAGTCCGTTTTACCATTGAGCTATTCAGGAACGATAGAAGATTCCACTTCATAACGTGCAACTTTCATTTTTACACATGAATTATTCATCCAAAACTTTCTTCGTAAGCCCTAGAACTTTGTAGTGGGTATGTTCCTGCCTCATTTCATGGGGCACTTATATCGCTTGATGTCTAAAGATGAAGTGTTTCTTAAATTCAAAGCTTGTAAGGCTAAAGTTGAAAAGCCACATGCATGAGAAAGAAAAACTTTAGATGTGATGAGGGAGGTGAATATATCTCAAATGATTTTTCTCTATTCTAGGAAGAAAATGAGATAATTCATTGATTACTGTCTCTTCTCGATGCTTTTGGAGCAACCTTGATCTCTGCCTGCGGCACCTTCAATTCGAGCATGGCTACTTTATCCCCGTTCATTAGAAAATATTTTAATTAGTTATATAATAACTTTTTAAATTTTTTATTTATCAAATTTTATCATGTTCTCTACTTAGACTTAGTTTGTTGTTGACGTATATATATATCGAATAATATTAATGAAATAAATTATCAATTCTTCCGATTTTTTTTTCTTAATATGATATTAGAGCCAACCTTAATCGTGTCTCTAAACTCTAAAGTCATTCTAAACCCTAACCTCATCTTCCCTTATATTATTAATCGATGCGACAACTCTTCTGATTCATTATAAGTACTTTGATAGAAGAGGACATACGGAGGATAGATGTAGACATAAAAATGATAATATCATTGGCGATTGACAAGTTTAGTTACAATAATAGAGTGAATTTTGAAAGATTACAGCTAATGCAATAGATTCTCCACAAATTTATCCATAAAACATTAGCAAAAATAAAAATAAAAATCAAATAGTCGACCTGATCATTGTTTTGCGAGGATTTTCTACATGTCAGCAACTTTTTTTTTTGGTACAGATATCTTTTTAATTTTTAAGACATTTAAATATCGAATCTTAATTTTAATGAATTAATAAATATTTTTTTAATAGACGATTAATTTAAAAATATTAGACCGATGAATCGTTCACTACAAATATTTTTCGATTTATTTTAATATTAATAATTTTTTTTATAAAATTAAATTAATTATTTAAATTAATCGACTTAAATTAAATATTTAGTGTTAGTTAAAAATTTAAAAAAAAATTATCTCAAACTACAGTGTTAACAATAAAAACAAGTTTGATAGGTCCCGATGCTCAATTAATTCTGTATTCATTAAGCCTACATTTTGGATAGTGAGG
>JBBUKS010000001.1:4269608-4301918 GCA_038050645.1 Hedychium gardnerianum | reverse complement strand
TGGATTGCCCAACGATACGATCCGAAGGGTCGTGAGCCTTGGAGTAGGAGTCGGCGAAGGCTCCGAACCAAGTAAAAATAATTGTGTACTTTTTCTTTTCCATTTGCTTTTTTATTTTCCGCTGCGTACTCGAAATTTCCGAAGAGTTTTTTAAAACCGCGAAAAAGAAAAGTTTTTTAAAACCCGTGATTCACCCCCCCTCCCCCTCTCACGTGCCCTCGATCCTACACCTCCATACTCAACAGTTGATGATACTTCAACCCATATTCCAAATATGATCGACGTCGACATTGACCAGACATCTATACCTCCAGTACCTACAACACCTTCCACATCTTGAGGAAGATGTTCTTTGTACATATCAGCTACTGAAGACCCAAATTTAGGAGTTGTGGTATATGATCTAAGCAAGTCAGAAGTCTCCTTCCTCAGCTATCTAGATTCTTCTTGCTTAGATGTCTAGTTTATTTGCTTTTTTTATTTTGACTATGCTTAGATTGTAGTTTACTTCTTCGCATATCTATCAGTTAATTCATTTCAATGTAAATTATTTACCTGATTTCAGTTATTGCCTTCTCTTCCTATTTTAACCCATTTATTTTGATATATGAAAAGGGTAAGAGAAAAAAAGGGTTGGTTACATTTTAAAATTTTGAAAATGTTTCAAATGTAAATGTTTCTCAAAAATTATAACCTCTAAAATGATTAAGGGGGAGTTATGATTAAGGGAAAGTTAAATTTTAATATATTCATGTATGATCACACTAATATTTATTTTTTTAATCATATATTGAATATATAACTCTTGTTTATTCTTAATTGTTTTTTCTAACTTTAACTTAATTTTCATACTATTAAAGAGGGAGAGATTGTTGGTGTTGGGAGCACAATATTTAACCTAAGATTTTGATGTATGACTAAGATTAAAGTTAGGTTTAGTGAAATCTAACAATTTGGTGTCAAAACAAGTCCAAGCGGAATCAGCTGGAAGTTGATTGCTTGGCCACCTAAATTAGATGGGACAAAATATAGTCGAGTAAAGTGCAACTAACTTTAAATCTTATATCCTACTAATTACGTGTAACAAATGCAAGGAAGGAGTTTGATAGTTTCAGACAACTGAAGGGAGTTCGGAGCGACTAGCTTGTGATAACTCTCGGTGAGTGAAATCGGAGGGTCCAGACATTCGTAGTTGGGTTGAGATGATCAAGGGTGTATGGGAGACTGGGCAAGCTTGCAATCTATCGGGAAGATGAGGTTATCGACAACCCGAGAAAGTCATATTAAGATCAGATTTGACTCCTTTATATGCGATCGGGGTGGTCTCCAGTAGACTGAGTAGCATCATTATCGTTATCTATCGAATAGAAGTTGTCGCCACATCAGCTTGAATACAGGCGACCGGAGAGCCCTTAGTCGACTGGGAAGACACTATATGAGGCTTCGAGGCAAAGCTTCAAGAATCAATCCATTCCATCTCACTCAGTCTTTTATGCTCGTGCTCTAATGCTTTCTTGTTCTTTGTGCTGCGACACGCTGCAATGCATGCTTCATTTTCAATCGGCAACACTTAGAGTAACATTTTTTTTTTATTTGTGTTGCCTTACTTATTTAACTGCATTTAATTTTTAGATTATTTTTTTGTAAGGTTTCTCCACCTAGGAGAAATTTGAAATAAGAATCACATTTTTTAAACTGTTGTGCATGTCTACATTACTATTTTGGTTAGTCAATTAATTGCATGTTAATCATAGTTAAATTATGTGCATGCTTACATTGGTCTAGCTATACTTGTCAAAATTAATTCATAAGTTATATTTATTTCCACTATCCATTTTGATTGACTCAACTGCCAAAGTTATTTTGTTTAAATATCTGCTCAAAAAATTTATAATGCTATTCACCCCCCTCTAGCATTGAATTTGATCCTACAAATATATGAGTATCTTCTTTTTAATTTTTTAAAAATAGTTTTTAGGTCCACGAGCTGAAACTAACATAGGCATGAGTCAAAGCTAGGACAGTTGAATGTCTATGCATATAACGTAGTTTGTTGTGTCTGACATGATAATTAAATGAGCTACAACTGATCTTATCATTTTGTTACCAATTCCATATTTTTAAATCTTTGTTTCTCATCGAAAAAAATATTGGCGATTTCTCAAACAACGTAGCTAGTTTTGCGTATTATCCAAAACGCATAGCCATTTTCATATTGACCAAATCACATATCCCTTCCCATTCTCTTTTCCATAATATCCCTCTTCCTTTTTACTGTTCATTCGAACAAAACAAAGTCTGAAGCGCTTTATTTTTTTTTGTTTAAAAAAATCTAATCTGTCAGCCCTCCTCCTTCATCTTCGTCTCGATGAATTTCCTCCATCGTCCCCTTCGCCTCCTCCCAGTGGCGCAAAGAGAAACGGCAAGTCGGCGATAGTTTGAGATAAAGGCTAAAACTTTGGATTGATTCGTTGTGGGCTCTAGGAATCAATGGTGTTTCTAATCGATATTTGGAAGAAAGAGAATGACATGGAAGTCGTGGCGAGCTACGTCAAGCACACTGAGCTACGACTTGGTCTGCCAAGCTTCGATGCAACAGAGAAGCCGACCATGAGAGACTAAAAATGAGCGCTTCTAGAGGATGAAACTGACTTCATTGATTCTTCACCAGAGGGTGACTCCAGTCGCAGGAGTGTCAATGTGTCCCTGGTGATGAAGTAAGTATTTGATTTCAGATCAAAGATGTGAACTTTGTGTTTTAGGGTGGTTTTGTTTTTTTATTGTAGTTGTTTGATGAAATGTCAATGCGCAACTAAAGGCGGAGACAGAGATGAACACTGTCTGGCTGTTTGTGAAGGTTAGCATGGATGGGGCTCCTTACTTGAGGAAGATTGACAAGGAGCTCAGGGAGGCCTTGGATAGCATGTTCAAATGATTTTCCTTAGGTAAGAAAGCATGACTTAATTGTTGTTGTCATCACAAATTGATATGTGTTTGTATTTCTCAATAATTATTGTTGCAAATTATTGATTCTAACATCTCTTGCAGGAGAATAATCAAGAAAAGAAGGTTGCAATGGATATGAATATGTCATCACTTACAAAGACAAGGATGACAACTTAATGTTGGTTGGAGATGTTCCTTTGAAGTGAGTGTCATGCACTAACTTGTGTGTGTTTGAGGAACTATTCCTTTTTATTGTGAATTAACAGGAATCTCTTTAATTGCTATTTGCAAAATATTTATAGCTTCATGCAAAAGACTAAAGACAATGAAAGGATATGAAGCAAAAGGCCTAGAATCAAGACAACAAGAAATTAACCAGTTGTAGAAAGAGATACAAATGGAACTTGAGCGTTTGCTTCATGAAACTAATTATTTTGTCTTGTGCTATTGTTGTGTGAAAGAAAAGGAAACTATCAACTTAAGATCTATTGTTGTTTGTCTGTTGTAAATTGATACTTGGTATGTTATAAAATGATCTTGTTCTTTTATTTGAGAAATATTTTATCTTAATCTATGTTGGTATTGAATTTTTATTGTAAATTGATATTTGAAAAACTATCAGATGAGTACTTTTGTAAAATGGTCTTGGTTTTGACCTATTAATGAATTCATTTATGGTGTCGGTCAGTGAGTATGATCGTCATGGCCGTAACAATGAGTAAGATTCGTAATTGCTATAACATGAAAAAAAATTAAGACTAAAATTGTTCAGAGCCTACAAAAAGGATTTAAACGATATTTTTTAGCCTAAAACCTGGTCGTTACGAGTTTCACCTAATAACAAGTTGTAAATATCTGAATGAATTTTGATTTGATATATTTTGTGTCTCGTGGTTCAACCAGAGTCAAAAGTTATGGCCTCTCAAAATTTAAGGTTTAACATTCACGTTATAGCAGCTATGGTTTCGTAACTGCTATAATGTGAATGTTAAACCATAAATTTTGAAGGGTCATAACTTTTGATTCGGTTTGAATCATGAAATGCACAATATATCAAATTGAAGCTCGTTCAGAGACCTTCGATTTGAGGTATTGTGCATCCCCGTGGCTCAACCCAAGTCAAAAGTTATGACTTCTACAAGTTATAACCTCTAGAGCACTATTTTTAGGATGAAACTGACTGTATTGCTGGTCTTCAGAAGACCAACAACAACGTGTTACTAATCTTCTGAAGACCAGCAATACATAGTAGCAGCTACGAAATTGTAGATGCCGCAACTACAAGTTATAACTTTGAGAAGTCATAACTTTTGATTGAGGTTAAATCATGAAACACACAATATGCCAAATCGAAGATCTTTGAATGAGCTTCGATTTGATATATTGTTTGTCTCGCGGCTCAACCCGAGTAAAAAGTTATGACCTCTCAAGTCTATCAGTCACATTTGGGACGAAATTGACTAATTGACGTAGAGATGATGTTTGCATTGTTACTGGTGTATAGAAAACCAGCAACACATTGTAGCAGCTACGAAATCATAGTTGCTACAACTACAAGTTATAATTGTGAAAGATCATAACTTTTGATTGGGATTAAACCATGGAATGCATAATATGTCAAATAAAATATCTTTGAACGAGCTTCAATTGATATATTGTGTGCTCCATGGCTCAACCTGAGTAAAAAGTTATGACCTCTCAGGTCTATAATTCACTTTTGGGACGACACTAGTTGATTGACCTAGAGATGATGTTTAGGTTGTTGTTGGTCTACAGAAGACCAGCAATAACGTGTTGTTGATCTTCAGAAGACCAACAATAATGTGTTGCTAATTTTCTGAAGACCAGCAACACATTATAGCAGCTACAAAATTGTAGTTGCTGCAACTACAAGTCATAACTTTTGATTGGACTTAAATCATGAAACGTACAATATGTCAAATCAAAGATCTCTAAATGAGCTTCAATTTGATATATTTTGTGTCTCGTGATTCAACCCAAGTCAAAAGTTATTACCTCTCAAAATTATGACTTATAGTTGTAGCAGCTACGATTTTGAAACTGCTACAATATGAATGTTAAATCATACATTTTAAGAGGTTATAATTTTTGACTTGGGTTAAACTATGAGATGCACAATAAATCAAATCGAAGCTCGTTTAGAGATCTTTGATTTAACATATTATACGTTCCATGGTTTAACTCCAATCAAAAGTTATGACCTATCAAAATTATAACTTGTAGTTGTAGCAACTATGATTTCGTAGCTGCTACAATGTGTTACTGGTCTTCATAAGATCAGCAACACGTTGTTGTTACTGATCTCCTAAAGATCAGCAAGATGTTGTTGTTGATTCTATAGACTAGCAACAATGTAAACATCATCTCTAGGTCTATTAGCCGGTTTCATTTCAAAAGTGGCTGATAGACTTGAGAAGTCATAACTTTTGACTCATGTTGAATTATAAGACGCACAATATATCAAATCAGAACTTATTCAGAGATCTTCGATTTGACATATTATGTGTTATATGGTTTAATATCAATCTAAAGTTATGATCTCTCAAAATTATAACTTGTAGTTATAGTAGTTACGATTTCGTAGCTGCTATAATATGTGTCTGGTCTTCAGAAGATCATCAACACATTGTTGCTGGTTTTCTGCAGACTAGTAACAACATAAACATTATCTCTAGGTTCATTAGTAGGTTTCGTCCTAAAAGTGGATGATAGACTTGAGAGGTCATAACTTTTGACTCAGGTTGAACTACGAGATGCACAATATATCAAATCAAAGCTCGTTCAGAGATCTTTGATTTTACATATTGCGTGTTCCGTGGTTTATCTTCAATCAAAAGTTATGGTCTCTCAAAATTATAACTTGTATTTGTAGAAGCTACGATTTTGAAGTTACTACAATGTGAATGTTAAACAATAAATTTTGAGAGGTCATAACTTTTCAATTGGGTTGAACTACTAGACATACAATATATATTGTGAGTTCCGTGATTAAACTCCAATCAAAAGTTATGACCTCTCAATGTTATAACTTGTAGTTGTAGTAGTTACAGTTTTGTAGCTGCTACAATATGTTGTTGGCCTTCAGAAGATTAGCAACAAGTTGTTGCTAGCTTCTGCAGACCAGCAATAATGTAAACATTATGTCTAGGTACATTAGCCGGTTCCATCCCAAAAATAGCTGATAGACCTAAGATGTCATAACTTTTGATTCGGGCAGAACTATGAGATGCATATTATATCAAATCGATGCTCGTTTAGAGATCTTCGATTTGACATATTGTGTGTTCCATGGTTTAACCTTAATCAAAAGTTATGATCTCTCAAAGTTATAACTTGTAGTTATAGCAGCTACGATTTCGTAGCTGCTACACGTTGTTGTTGGTCTTCTGAAGATTAGCAACACGTTGTTGCTGGTCTTCTGCAAACAAGCAACAACGTAAATATCATCTCTAGGTTCAACAGCCGGTTTCATCCCAAAAATGGCTGATAGACCTAAAAGGTTATAACTTTTGACTCGGGTTGAGCCATGGGATGCACAATATAATAAATTGAAGCTCGTTAGAGATCTTCAATTTGACATATTGTGCATCTTGTGATTTAATCTAAATCAAAAGTTATGACATCTACAAATTATGACCTCTAAAGTAGGGGTGCAAACGAATCGAATCGAGACGAATAATATGAAAATATTGATATTTGAGTTTGAAAATATATATGATATTCGAAGCTCGATTCGAAGCTCGAAAATATAAATAATTTTGGCTCGAGCTCAATTCAAAATAAAATTTGAGCTTGAGTTCAATTCGAATTGTTTGAACCTTGATTCGAGCATATTCGAACTATAATTCGAAATGACTTAATTCGAATTCGATTCAAATTATTCGAACCTTAATTTGGATATATTTAAGTTAAAATTATGTAAAATTAATTAGAATTCGATTCGAGTTTGGCTCACGAGCGACTCATGAACAATCGAACAAAATAGTATGGGTTCGAATTCAACTTGAAAAAAATATCGAACATGTTCGAGTTCGGCTCGAATTCGATAATTTCGAATAAGAATCAAATATTTTTCAAGCTGGCTCAAAAAGCTCATGAACCGACTCGATTCGTTTGCACCCCTACTCTAAAGCACTATTTTTGGGACAAAATCAACTGTGTTGCTGGTCTTTAGAAAATCAGTAACAATGTGTTGCTGGTCTTCTGACAACGTGTTGTTGATCTTCAGAAGACTCGCAATAATGTGTTGTTGATATTAAAAAATCAGCAACAATGTGTTGCTGATCTTTTGAATAGTAACAACACAGTAAGTTTCGTCCAAAAGTGGTGCTCTAAATGTTATAACTTGCAGAGATCATAACTTTTGACTGGGGTTGACCCACGAGACGCATAAAAAATCAGACCAAAAATCTCTGAACGAGTTTTGATTTGATATATTGTGCATTTCGTAGTTCAACCCGAGTCAAAAGTTATGACCCTGTAAGTTATAACATTTAGAGCACTACTTTTGGTATGAAACAGACTGTGTTACTGCTATTCAAAAGATCAGCAATACATTACTGTTGATTTTTAAATATCAATAATACATTATTGCAGGTCTTTTGAAGATCAACAACACGTTGTTGTTAATCTTCTGAATATCAGCAACACAATCAATTTTTTCCATAAAATAGTGCTCTAGAGGACATAACTTGCAGAGGTCATAGCTTTTGATTTGGGTTAAACCACGGGATACACAATATGTCAAATTAAAGATCTCTAAATGAGCTTCGATTTGATATATTGTGTGTCTCATGATTTAATCCAAATCAAAAGGTATGTTCTCTGCAAGTTATGACCTCTAGAGCACTACTTTTGGGACAAAATTGATTGTGTTGCTAGTCTTCAGAAGACCAACAACATGTTGTTGCTGGTTTTATGAATATTAACAACATGTTGTTGCTGGTCTTCTGAAGATCAACAACACGTTGTTGATCTTGTAAAGACTAGTAACACAGTCAATTTCGTCCAAAAATAGTGCTCTAGAGGTCATAATTTGTAAAAGTCATAACTTTTGATTCGGGTTAAACCACGAGACGTACAATATGTCAAATCAAAGATATCTAAACGAACTTCAATTTGATATATTATGCATCATGTGGCTCAACTCGAGTCACAAGTTATGAAATCTACAAGTTATGACATCCGGAACATCACTTTTGGGACGAAACTGACTATGTTGCTGGTCTTCAGAAAATCAGCAACATGTTGTTGTTGGTTTTCTAAAGATCAGCAACACATTGTTGTTGATCTTCTGAAGACCAACAACACAGTCGGTTTCATCCCAAAAATAGTACTTTAAAGGTTATAACTTGCAGAGGTCATAACTTTTGATTTAGGTTAAACCATGAGACAAATAATATGTCAAATCGAAGATCTTTGAACAAGCTTCGATTTGATATATTGTGAGTCTCGTGTCTCAACCCAAGTCAAAAGTTATGACATCTATAAATTATGATATCTAGAGCACCACTTTTGGGATGAAACCGACTATATTGCTGGTCTTCAAAAGATCAACAACACATTGTTGCTAGTTTTCTGAATATCAAGAATACATTATTGCTAGTCTTCTGAAGATTAGCAATACATTATTACTGATCTTCTAAGACTAACAATACAGTAGGTTTCATCCCAAAATAGTGCTCTAGATGTCATAACTTTTTATTCGGGTTAAACCATGAGACACACAATATGTCAAATGAAAGATCTCTGAACGAGTTTTGATTTAATATATTGTATGTCTCATGGATAAACCAGAGTCAAAATTTATAACCTCTGCAAGTTATGACATCTAGAGTACCACTTTTGGGACGAAACCAACTGTGTTGTTGGTGTTCAAAAGATCAACAACATTTTGTTGCTGGTTTTTTGAATATCAAGAACACGTTATTGCTAGTCTTCTGAAGATCAGCAATACATTGTTGTTGATCTTCTGAAGACCAGCAATATAGTTAGTTTCATCCCAAAAGTGGTGCTCTAGTGTCATAACTTGTAGATGTACTTTTGACTCAGATTGAGCCACGAGACGTACAATATATCAAATTGAAGATCTATAAACAAGCTTCGATTTGATATATTGTGTGTTTCATAATTCAAACCAAATCAAAATTTATGATCTCTCAAAGTTTGTGGTTTAACATTCACGTTGTAGCAGCTACTAAATCGTAGCTGCTACAATGTGAATGTTAAAATTTAAACTTTGAGATATCATAACTTTTAACTCTGGTTGAACCATGGGACACAAAATATATCAAATCAAAGTTTGTTCATATATCTACATCTTGTTATTAGGTGAAACTTGTAACGGTCAAGTTTCAGGCTAAAAAGCATCGTTTAAATCCTTTTCGTAGGCTCCAAAAAATTTTAGTCTTAAATTTTTTTTCCCAGGTTGTAGTAGTTACAAATCTTACTCATTATTAGGGCCACAACGAATATATTCACTAACTGACACCACAAATGAATTCATTAATATGTCAAAACCAAGACCATTTTATAAAAGTACTCATCTGATAGTTTTTCAAATATCAATTTACAATAAAAATTCAATACCAACATATATTAAGATAAAATATTTCTCAAATAAAAGAACAAGATCATTTTATAACATACCAAATATCAATTTACAATAGAAAAACAACAATAGATCTCAAGTTGATAGTTTTCTTTTCTTTTGCATAATAATAACATAGGACAAAACAATTAGTTTTATGAAATAAACGCTCAAGTTCCATTTGTATCTCTTTGTACGACTGATTGATTTCTTGTTGTCTTGATTCTAGGTTTCTTACTTCATATCCTTTCATTATCTTTAGTCTTTTGTAAGAAGATATAAATATTCTGCAAATAATAATTAAAGAGATTCATGTTAATTCACAAGAAAAAGGAATCGTTCCTCAAACACACACAAGTTAGTGCATGCCCCTCACTTCAAAGAAATATCTCCAACCAACATTAAGTCACCATCTTTGTTGTAGGATCGGTGAAAGCGCTAAAAGGGGAGTGAATAGTGCTCGTGGCTTTTCACGTTTTTCATAAAACTTGAGTATAGGCAGCGGAAATAAAAGGAAATAACAAACAATGCTAACACACTTTCTTTCTACTTGGTTCACAACCCGACGATTGCTAGTCCAAGGTCTGCACCCTTTAAGTGCTTTCGTTGGACAATTCACTATAAGCTCAAAGATTACAAAAATCAAGTACAGTATGAAATGACAATAATTGAAATTAATACTGACAACAACTAGAGTAGAAAATAAGGCGTTGGTTGTTGGAGCAGTGTTTCGGCATCGTAGAGAATTTTTTAGAGCAGCATGTGAGTACGAAAGTCATAAGCAATGGTATTCTGAGGCTGCTAGTCGAGTCCTCTTTTATTAACATATCTAGGTGCTTCTATTCCCTTTGAGGTGACTCAATCGCGAGTCGATCTGATCTTATCCGAGTTCGCTGCGCCTTATCCTCTTCCAAGCGCCTCAATCCCTTTGAGGTGCCTCGGTCGCTGACGTGACGAGCTCTGAGCTAAGTGTGATCCTAGTCGACCCTATCCCATCCCAAGCGTCTTAATCCCTTTAAGGCGCCTGGATGTTGACGTGTGCTGATCAACCGGAGGTTACCACCTCATCCTGTCACGTGCCAAGGTGATTAAGGCACCTCAATCCCTTTGAGGTGCCTGAATCAGCTTAGATCGCCTTGATCCCTTCCAAGCGCTTGGATCAGCATTTCCAAGCTTTAAGTTATTTTACATCACAGAGTTAACACAGAAACATAGAATAATTAACATAAAATTATTTGACAATCTCGGACTGTCCGATCCTGACTTTCGAATTTCCAGTGAAACCCTAGATCGGACCGACACCTACTGTTCCCTCAACGGAGAACGCGTCCTCACTACTCATCTCAGAAGAAGATACATGTTGCCAAACATCTAGTCATTCAGATCTATTTGGACTTTTGCTAGCATCCGATCTTGACCTCCAAGACTTCCCGCTAGACGTCCGATCTTCGACCCGTCTAGACTTCTGCCTGGTGTCCTCGACCCCAGGGCTTCCCGCCTAGTGTCCTTGACCCCTAGAACTTCTTCCTGTCATCCTTGATCTGCCAAGTCTTCTGCCCAGTCACCTTGACTAGGACTTTCCTGCCCAGTCCACACGGCCAAGACTTTCTTGCCTAATCCACTTGACCATGACTTTTTTACCCAGTCCAACCAACTAGGACTTCTACCTAGTCCAACTGATTAGAACTTCTTTGCCTAGCCTCAACTAGGACTTCCCTACACACTTAGTAACTTTGTTAGATCACAATAAAACCCTTAACTTTGAACGTTTGTCTTTGTAAGTGATCACAATAAATACAGTTTTGATTAATTAGTTCTTCCAGCAGCAACATTTGTCTTTGTAAGTGATGACATATTCACATCCATTGCAACCTTCTTTTCTTGATTATTCTTCTGCAAGAGATGTGAGAATCAATAATTTACAACAATAATTATTAAGAAATACAAACACATATCAATATCAATTTGTGATGGCGATAACAATTAAGTCATGCTTACTTACCTAGGGAAGATCATTTGAACATGCTAGCCAAGGCCTCCTTGAGCTCCTTGTACCCCTTGTAAATCTTGAGGTCAATCTTCCTCAAATAAGGAGTCGCATCATGATAACTTTCACAAACAACCAGGCGACATCCGCCTCCCTCTCTGCCTTAGTTGTGCATTGGCATTTCATAAAACAACTATATGTAAAAAAAAACATCCTAAAATACAAAGTTCATATCTTTAATTCGAAATCAATAACTTACTTCGCCACTAGGGACACACTGACACTTCTATGATCAGATTCGCCCTCTGGTGAAGAATTGACGAAGTCGGTCTTATCCTCCGGAAGCGCTCATTTTTCACTTCTCGTGACCGGCTTCTCTGATGCATCGGAGCCCGACAGACCAAGCTACAGCTCGATATCCTTGACGTAGCTCGCCACGACTTTCATGTCGTTCGTTTTCTTCCAAATCTCGAATAGAAACATCACTGATTCCCAGAGCCCACTACGAATCGATCCAAAATTCTAATTTTGATCTCAAATTACCATTGACTTATCATTTTTCTTTGTACCACTAGGTGATGGTAAAGGAAGTAAAGAAGGAAATTCATCAAGATGGAGATGAAAAAGGAGGATCGAACGATTAGATTTTTTATGGAAAAAATGAAGTGTTTCAGATTTTTTTTTTTGTTCGGATGAATCATGAAAAAGGAAAAAGGTATTATGGAAAAGATAATGAGAAAAAGTACATGATTTAGTTAATATGAAAATGGCTATGCGTTTTGGGTAATACGCAAAATTAAAATGTTAATCTGACGATTAAAATGTTTTTTTTTCCATTAATATACAGGTGGATAAAAGGAAAGGGGACCACGTTGTTTTCCCTATCAAAGCATGCAACAGGACCCGCCTGTTTAACAAAGTCCGCAATTGGATCAATAATTATCTTCATTAAAAGCTGGGCAAAATCAGTTTGGATTTATCATGTATGCTCATATCCATCTGTAAAGTTTTTGATATTATTTAAATCGAGAATGCCATCATTTAAATCGTCCAAGATTTTTTATTTTTTATTTTTTTATTTTTTAAATAAATTCAACGTATATCACATTCACTCTGTCTGACAATTATTCATATTGCAGCATTTTGTTTTAGATCTTTTATGCTTCAACTTAGAGCAGATTTAATAAAAATTGAATTAATCAAAACTGCAATGTATTTTTAATTAAAAGATGATTATTTTAGATATTAAATTATAAATGAGTGTTGTTTTAATAATTTTTAAAAGAGAAGTACAGTTTGTTTGTTTGTTTTTTTTTAAAAAAGAGGAGCTTGTCGTGCCAACTAACCCAATTTATACCAGCTCTGTGCAGTGCGCGTCTTAAATCACTCAATTGCACACACAGAGGAACAGGGAAGGCGACAAGCCCGGGCTCCGCCCATGTCTGTTCTGCCGACGCCTCACCCTCTCCCACTCGCCACCAACGCCTCCTCCCCCGCCTCCGCCCGCCCCGCCGCCCGCCCCGCCGTCATACTTCCGGTCTGCCTCCCCCTTCCCTTCCCTTCCTTTTTTCTCTCCCTGTCTGCTGGCATTCTGGTATTCTCATTCACCAGCTCTTCCACGGATGCAGGGACTCGGGAACAACACCGCAGACTACAAAGGCCTCACCTTGGTGCTGCGGGAGGCGTACGGCATCCCTTCAGTGGTCGCCAAGGTCTCTCGCGTCGATTGGCTCCGCAATGCCGCCGGATTGCTCAGCCCTAACTACTGGAGGGGCAGTCTTTGCCCTCGCCCCGTCCTAGATTGGTACGTTCTCTGCGCTATTCCCAGCTCTGGTTTAGGTCTATCTTTCTGTGTTTTTCACTGGAGATTAACTTTGGTCTTGGCCAGGTACCTCGAAAGAGTCGACGAGGCCGTCACTGAGGCGAATGGGCTATTGGAAGACGGTGAGTCTAAGCTTAAGTTTGACGGATTTGGTGTCATTCTGTAGCCCCCTCCGCTCGGATCTTCTTCACAAGTTCACAACTTTCTTTTAACTTTCAACTTTGGCAAGGAATTACTGTGCGGTGAAGCGTGAAGCATGATCCATCCTCACAGATTTTGTTATGCTTCAGTGGTTGTTTTTATTTATAATTTTCCACTGTCGAATTTTGTGAATTGACATTTCAAAAGGCATCCTAGGTAATTTTCTCTTTTGGATTTCGTTCTCCCCATAATCTGCTTCTGAACTCCAAAAGTTTCAAGTCATTAAAAAAATTCGTGTCACAGTGTGAAGACCTCTGTAATTCAATGTTATGGAGATCTGTTTCTCCTGAACCTCTTGCTTTATAATTTATTCAACAATAAGAAGTGAAACTTTGATATTTATCTTGATGCAGGTGGGAATATTTCACTTATTGGTCATTCTGCAGGCGGATGGCTTGGCCGTCTGTACTTTGAAGAATTTAGGAAGTCTAAGATATCTCTGCTGCTGACTCTTGGAACCCCTCACTTGTATGTTTTATTTCTGCCTTAACACTTTCATAAAGTCGGGTAAATCTTCTGGCTAAATTTAAGCACAAAATCGATTAGATATTGTTTGCATGTATCTTTTCCCTCAATTGTTCA
Organism: Hedychium gardnerianum; assembly: GCA_038050645.1. Taxonomy (NCBI): domain Eukaryota; kingdom Viridiplantae; phylum Streptophyta; class Magnoliopsida; order Zingiberales; family Zingiberaceae; genus Hedychium; species Hedychium gardnerianum. Next base: position 4,287,770 of record JBBUKS010000001.1, on the reverse strand, counting down.
CTCAAGTGGCAGTATTGACAGTTATGCAAACCAGTTTCGATGAAAGCAATATAAAATTAAGGATTTAGTAATTTAGATGGTTATACTTTCATGCCATTTTACTTGGAATTTGGATCCACATGGTCCAAGTAGATCAACTTCTCGTTGATCGGCCAAGGTTTAGTTTTTTGTTGTTTGTCTCTTTTTCATTCTTGTTCTTTGCAATTTGATCAACTAATGATGCAATACCTTTAGGCCACCACCAAAAGGTTTGCCGGGTGTAATCGATCAAACTAGAGGTCTTCTGGATTATGTTAACAAGAATTGTGCACCAGCTGTTTACACGCCCGAACTTAAATACATATGTATTGCTGGAAGGTACGCTATTGCAAATGAAATTTTGAGTGATGTAAACACCACAGAAAAGTTATATCAGCTTGCAAGTTTTTTTATTTTATTTTTGTATGATATGTGCTCAACGCTAGATACAGCTGCTGGAGTAGTAACAATCTGTGTGTCAATATGTTCATTTTTTAGAACTCATAGCACTCAATGAATGAGAAGCAGCACAGAAGTCCACATATCATGTGCGCTATTAACTTATTTAGCTATTAACTTATTTACAAGGGTAACTAATGGAAAAGACTCCATCGATGAACAAGTTAACATCAAGAAGAAATATTAGTACAATCATATACAATTATCTGATTCGTTAGGCTAGAAAGTCACAAGGTAATCGAATGGCTGAAGATGGCACTGATAAGTAGTCTATGAAGTGTTTCCTCTAATAAGAAACTTTTCTCAGGTACATTGAAGGTGCTCGTTTGATTGGCACATCTAATGGTGCTTCTCATAATAAAATTTCTACTGGTGAAGATAATAGCAAGGCAGAGTCAATTACAGATAATGGCAACGGAAAGCTTATGCCGGCAGCACCTAGTTTACGTGCTCGGTTGATCGGCCAAGGCTATAAACAGGTATGTTCACAGCAAAATTTCTTTCAAATCATACTTAATCATGATGTTGAGATGGATTTTATGAAACTTCAACTTTCTTTTCTGAATTGGCAAGGAATTATCCTATTTCTCAATTCATGTGCATCATCATCCTTGCGACCATTCTAATCTTTCTGAGAGGGTTTTGCTCGAATGTGCATGTACATGCTTTTTCCCTGTTTTAATATATGCTCACTTGCCCTTGCGAGTGAAAAAAAAGGAGACATCCACCAACACTACCAATCAGCAACTAGACAACCTTTTCTGGAAATTATGAACAGATTGTTAAATACTTTACTGGTTGGATTGTTTGTGTATATAGATTGAGATGAAAATTCTGCAAGATATCTTCTGCCATAATATTAGTGCTTGATTCTGGAAAATTCCTCGAGTATATCTTTTCTTGATTAAAATGCAGTCTTCAGCATCAAAATCACAGCATTCCCTATCTGCAGGTCTGTGGGAAAGCAGAAGTTTGGGGAGATGGTGTGGTTCCTGAAGTGTCTGCTCATCTTGAAGGTGCACTAAATATAAGCTTAGATGGTGTTTATCACTCTCCATTTGGTTCTGATGATACACTAAGACCTTGGTATGGTTCTCCATCTGTCCTGGAAAAGTGGGTTCATCATCTCACTTAGTTGGAATTTTAAATCTAGTGTAATATATATATATATATATATATATATATATAATTTTAGTAAATATCGAAAAGTGTTACTAATGCTTGAGCCCTCAGTAGTCAGTAGACAAACTTGAGCTACTGTAAGAGTATCAGCATCCAAAATCTGCTTTGTATTGGTTTTAGGTACTACCTATCCAAACCTGTAAACATTTTAAGTTCTAAAAAATTAGAATGGACTTAAACCACAGGAAAACCAGTCAATGGCACGTAGTCTGCAATGTCCCATTCAAGTAGAAACAGCTAACTGCTTATGTTTCTTGTGGTGATGTAGGATGCTTGTATTGCTTGCTTATGTTTCTTGATTGTGAGATTGTGTGATGGTATGTTTTTGTGATGTGTTCTCCACTGTTAGGGGGACTTAGAGTGATGTTTTAGATCATGTGTTTAGCTTGAGAAGATGTTTTAAATCTTGTGTTTAGCTTGAGATGAGTGATTGTAATAGCATGTATGAGGTTTCTAAAACTTTTTAACTGCAGAATGTAATTTTAGCTTTCAGACTTTGCTTGAAAGCTATGGTCATCTAAACTGTGCACTGTTAGCCAGTTTGTCTTATCTTGCTTAATGAATTTGGAGTGGACATCTTTGTTTATTCACCTTTTTCTTTTTCTTTTTCTTTTTAAGTTTATATTAAAAAAGAAATATAATACATTTAAAATAATTGTTTTATATTTATTTGGCAGAGGCATTATTTTTTTAGAAATATAGACATATTTATTCGATATAAATTTATGAATAATACAATAACTGTAAATTAAATGCAGCGCGTGAGTTCAATAAAATGCTAATTATTTACAAGGAAACCAAAAAAAGAGTGGAAGCCGGCATGGATATTAAGTTATTAACAACGCAAACCAGCCTTTGATTTTACAGTTTATTATTATTATGCGATTATATTTTAGGAAGTCAACTTAAGAGTTCTTAGCACGAAGTTAGGGCATGTGGTTTAATCAATATGTTGATTATTTTACGGATGATTCGACTTGTCATTGAACTGTTGCTCATATTAATTTGCATTTCACTTTCCAAATTAATTTTCTCTTCTAGTCAAAAGCGTTGTGAGCATTTTTAAGGTATCAAACATTTGACTTTTGGATGACTTTGATCATTATTGTGAAATTATAACAATTAAAATCAAATTAGATATTCAAAATTTTAGGGGAAACAGACCTTAGAAGACTTTGATTTTTACTAGAATTTGTTGGAACACGAAAAATGGAAGCCAAATTGGAACCGGAAAAAGGTTTTTTTTAAAAAAAAAATTTAAAAAAAAAAAAAAACTAACTAACCCCCTAGTGGGTCCCCACCAGGCACTACCAAGTAAGTTTTAATCGTCGAACTGCTGAGACAGGCTGCATTTCGTGGTTTGGGCCCATCTATGGCCCACTTGGTTGACCGGCGTTAGTCAAACTAATTGTTATGCATACTTCTCAAATACGATTCGTATACTATGATACAGCATAATATAAATAAAGAGCCATAAGGGATAACATTCGAACGCCGATTCAACACGGGAAAAAGAATACCAAATCAAACCACATAACCCAATTCGTTGGGAGCTAGCAAGCACGCCGGCTACGACTGCTCCCGATCCTCGCCCTCATCCTTGAACGCGACGGTTCGGAGGATCGAAAGCGGAGAAGGGAGAAGAGTCGCCGTTTTTGAAGGCGTTTTTCAGCCGACAGTTGAGATTCGAAGTAAGAAAGCGACCGATTTCAAGTATTTAATTAGTTCTTTCAAATCTCGCCTGCTCATATTATTTGGTTCTCCATTCTCCCACTTTTCTCTCTGTAGATCTCTTCCCTCTCCCAGCTGCCTCTTCGCTTTCGTTTCTGGATCTGTGATTCCTGGGGTGACCTCCTCGATTCTCAGGTAATTCCTTACCTCCCGATCCTTGGATTCGTTTGACTGCTTCTTATTCAGATTGCGTTTGTTTTTTCTTCTGTACATGCTATGTTGGGTATTGGACTTGCTTGATTTTTATTTATTTTTTATTTTTGCTTGTCCATGTCGTCAGCTTCTTCTGCTCAACGACTTTTGATAGTTGTTCAATCTGTTTTTGGTACTAATTGATTTGTCAGATTTGGTTAGTTCCGCGCAGGTAATGATTCAATGTGTTCGGTAGCTGGAGTCGCGCCGGTAGATTTGTCTTTACTGGATGACAATTCAATTTATTTTGCCTATTTTTGACCTGGTTTTCGTTGAATTTGACCATCTTTGTTACCGTTTTTTCAAGCATTAAGGGCCAACTGCAAAAGTAACGGACATTTGACTATGTTGAGACAATCATTGGGGAGAGTGAGTTAAGAGAAACTATGTTTCTTGTACATCCTTTTTGTTTCACTTTTATACATCAAGCGAAGAGAACGAGGTTGATTATCTACTACTCCAGAGTCCAGACTAGCTTGTTTGTTAAAGGAAATTTTAGAGGATTTAAACCATATAACTATCTGCTGTGTTTGTTTTTTTCTTCCTGAGAGCAAATAAAGGGAAATATACTTATGTGTCATAAATACTTAAACTTTTTTCGTAATTAAACAATATTTGTAATTTTCAAAAAAAAAACCCAAACTCTTTCAAATGTCGAAGACAACAGTATTTGAGATTGCCTTTAGTAAGAGTTAATATAATATAGTAGTAATCTAGTTTATGTTTCCTTTGCAGAGGAACTGATTTTGATTTCTAAAAAGTCTGATTTGTGAAGTATTTGTTCTTCTTGTGCAGTGGGATTCTCTATTAGTCGATAGAACTTGCAGCCTTTATTATTGTGGATCGTGGTTAGTCTTTGGATATACAGTAAAGTGATTGTGGTTCATGTGAAGAGTCAACACTTGTAGTTTGACTCTTGTTATGAGAAGAACAAGATGAAAATATCTCATCCATGGCACTTATGCAATGGGAATGTGCAAACCATGCCAATGGTACGCCACAGACCAACTTCAAGAAGACCTCACTGGATCATCATCTTAGTATGCATGGTGTGTATTGCCTTGATTGGGGCTTATGTCTATCCTCCTCGCCGCTATTCAGCTTGCTACTTCTTTGCTTCAAGTGTTTGTGGTCCTTTTAAGGATTGGTTACCTCCTGTAGCCCGTGTGCTTACGGATGATGAGGTTGCTTCACATGTTTTGATCAAGGAAATTCTCTCTATGCCAACTGTTGAGCCAAAAAATCCGAAAATAGCCTTCATGTTTTTGACTCCTGGTTCACTGCCCTTTGAGAAACTCTGGGAGAAGTTTTTTCTGGTAAATCTTTAACCTTTTATGTTATGATTCTCTTGTTCCTTAATTGTTGAATATGATATTGCCTACTCATTAGTTATCTAGATGTTAAATTATTCCACATAACCAGTACAGTTTTCATAATGTTCAAGCATGTCAATGGCTCGTGCAGGGATGGTTTGACTTCATTGACTTGATCCAAATATAAGAAGAAAATTATATTCAAATATATGGAAGAGGATTATGGCTGCTAGTCCAAACATCAAATATTAATGCAATTATATATTTAAAATTTCAAAAGTATGAACTATATTGTTAAATTCTCTAAATTTTTTTAATTTGTCAGATCACATCTTGATTTTAGTTCTTTTTGTGTAAAGGTTGTAAGTGTGCCTGAACAAAATATTCAAAATATGTGGGATCAACCATTAAAAATGGTGATTCAAACTTCACTCTATATTTTGTATAGGGTTAGGGTTGATAATGTTAAACATGACTTGATGACTCAACCCGTAACATGTTAACAAAGAACAAAATTCGGAAGTGGCATGACACAACCCACATATGTAACATGGATTAACTGTTTATCTAGTTAAATTAATTGTAATACTTGTTTTATGTTTCCTAAATAGAAGTTCAATTGATCTTTATGGTCATATGAAATTATTTTTAAAAAACTATTAAAATTTTGGTTTATTTTGCATAATTTTATATTAACACGAATGGTGCAACTCGTTTATGACATGATTAACATAAAACAATATAAATTTTTTGTGAGACATTTTTTTAAACACTTCTTAAAAAATAAAAGTAATAAGGCTATTATGAGTTAAAGACAATGGTAATGATATTTTTATTTGCATGAGTTTGATAAGCAAGTGAAGTGGCCGTTGACCATAATATTTGCAAATAAAATTTTGTCGCTTTATAGGAGACTCTTTCTTCACCATTTTGAATAATAATGTTCAAAATTCCTAAAAATAGTTTATTTAAGTATGTCACCTATACATACTCTAGTGAACGGGAGCTTTGACGCAACGATAAAGTTGTTGTCATGTGACCTTGAGATTACGGGTTCGAGTCGCGAAAATAGCTTATTGCAAAATGCAAGGTAAGATTGCTGCGTATAATAGACCTAATGTGGTCTGATCTTTCTTCGGGACCTGCATTAGCGGTAGTTTCATGCACCGGGCTGCCTTTTTTTATCTATACATACTCTAGTGTCATCAATATCTTGTCATTGCCCATCTCTTCTTGATCTTAAAATTGGTCGAGACTTCTAAATCTGGTTGTTCATATTGTGGTTCAATATGATCAATTTGCTAACCTAGGGCACCAACTGTTTATTAATTGATTTATTTACTCCAGGTTCAATCATTAATGTTCCATGATGAACCAATTCTAGAAGGTAGTATTCCAACGAGTTTTTCTAAAAAACATGAAACATAAAATTAAATTTAACCTGAAATTAAGTTCTAAATTAAAATATGTAAAAATCAAAGTCATTATATATTCCTTGCCTAGAAGAGTGGATGAGGTTGATGAGAATTGGGACGGTAATACAGGTGGTGATATTCAAAAATATCGAGAATTGAAAACTCAGAAGACAGTAAGAGAAACTTAGAGATAAAACTGAGACTATCAAAGAATAAGAATGTAGGTATGCTAATCGAGAATTGAGAACTTGAGATGAGTATGAGAAAGTGTTTGGATGAGAGTTGGAGTGGGAGGATATTTCTGGATAAATTTTAAGAATTTTTATTATTTGTATTGAATTTTTAAGGCTATTTTGGTTTTTTAAGACAAAAGACCAAAATGCCCCCCATGATGTTATTTTTATCTTTTATGGTTGTAATTTAGACATTTGAAATGGTTTGAATTGGTTTTTTGTGGGAAAAGTTAATCAAGCCTGTGCTTGGGCTCTGTTTGACTTTGCATGCATGTTGTGCTAAGTTTAGCATAGGTATATGTTGTGTGCGACCTGGCTACTGCACAAGTCGTGTTGAGTCCAACATGTGGGCTTGTTAATAGCCACCTAACTAGGGTTGGGCTGACTTTATGCCAAGTTCGGCCTAGCTTGGTGCACACGGCCTAAATTGTGCCAGGCTAGGTTGTCAGACCATTTGCAAGTAGCATACTTGCAAACTTTGAAATTTAAATTCTCAATCATATTAATTTTATGGTTGTCCTTATAGTTAATAATTGTGTAAACTTGTCTTGAACGCTCACTTTGTGTGTTCCTATTATGGCAAAATTATATATTTAAGTGCTCATGTAAATGGGACAATGTATTTTAGTTTATTTCATATTTTCAAGTAATTGTTTTTTGTCATTGTGAATTGTTAAGTATCCTTTGAGATGACAATGAATTTTAGTTGAACGTAGCACAGTTTTGTGAACTTTCCAGCTGCTCCATTAGACTTTGATATATGATCATCAAATATTTGAGATATGGCTCACCATGTTTCTGTCCTTCAGAATTGAATATAGTATTGCTTATTCATCTGTCAGTGCATCTGTGTAATGATGCCACAAGACCATTATAGTTTTCATAGTACTTGCATAATTGGAAATTTGAAAATCTTAATTGTGTTATAACAAATTATAATTATCTCTATAATTAATAATTGTGTACTTACTTTTGTCTGGAATGAGAATATGACATGGTAAACTTATATGTTTAAGTGCTCATGTTAACTGGACGATATCTTTACATGTTATCACTTGACAATGTCCAATGTTTTTTCAAACTTTCTAGTAACTGCCCTTTTGTTTTGTGTCATTGTGACTTTGGGAGTATTCTTTGCCTAAAAAAGAAATGAACACACAAACTTTCATGGTTTCTCTAACTCATGGTTAAACTTAATAGAATATGATTTCACTGTACATAAATTTCATCTTTATACTTGCAAACCAGCAACTTGACGCTACAATATCATCTTAATATCTTGTAACATTACTTAGCTCTGTGCATAACACAGTATACCTGCTACATATACTTGAGCAGAATTTAGCCTCATTCAGAAATTAATAAAATGTGTGTACCCAACTTATTCCATTTCTCTGCAATATTATCATGTAAAATTATGGACTACAAGGATATCTAGATTGGCCGCTAACTTTATTTGATCAAGGTATACCACTCACTTTGTACATGGTCAACTGCTTGACCAGTGCTTGACATTGAAAGTGCCAACAATCTTCATGATACAAAAGTTGGGCATGGATTTTATGTTACATTAATTTAGAAATGATGCTAGCTAGTCATTTCCATGTAAGCTGTGCAAGGCTAGACTTCTTTTCAACTTGTAGTTTGAAGTGGAACTAAATTTGTATTTACAGGGTCACAAGGGGAGATTCTCCATCTATATACATGCATCACGAGAAAAACCAGTCCATGTGAGTCCTATATTTGTGGGACGAGATATTCGAAGTGAAAAGGTAATTTGAGAACCTGTTTTCTTATGGATTAATACATGCTTCTAATGTTCTACAGCTGCATGATGAAATGGAATAAGTATTGAACAAAATACAATGGAACAGGATATTTTTTAAAATTCCATGTATGCTTTTACTGTACAATATCATCAGCCAGTATGGTACTAACTGGTGATGACTGAACTGTTTTTGGTACTATTTAACTGTAAACATGATCAAACCTTTACGAAGAACAACGGAAATGCATGTGAAGATCTTAAATAACCAATTAAGTGTTGTTTCTACAGTAGTATAGTTCATGTCATAGTTGTGAAAGCGTCTGCCTGGCTGCGCCTAGGTGCAAGGCGCAACTAGGCGCACCATTTGCGCTTGGGTAGTGACTCAGGCGCAATACTTGAATGAAGCGCGATTAAGCGCATGCCTTTTGAGAGGTTAAGGCGCGCTTAAGGTGCGATTTTCTTCGCTTTATTGAAGTTTTAATTTTTTTTAAAAGCCCAATCCATACCTTTAAATACCCTTTAAATTAATTAGGTTGCATTAACTTGCATGCATGTGACACATTTTTTTTGACAATTCCTCTCCCCTAGAAAATGAACATCAACCTCCCTTAGTCCCTTCCACCATCATATTACTGATTTTCATTTGCATGACTCTTCCTCTCCCCTAAAAAATCAGCATCAACCTCCCCTCCCCTCCCTCCTCAAACGTGAACTCTTCTCTCGCGTACAACATTAACATTTGTCTTCTAGATTTGGCTACACTTTCTTGCTTTTCTCCTTTTGTTTCGTCATAACGGTATGTTTTTTTTCCCTCTCAAATTTAAGTTCATAAGTTTTCTTATCGGTTTTTTTTCTCTCAGTGAATCAAATTGTAAATTAGTTTAGAATTTACATTCTAATGATTCTGTTTTTTCGTTCCTCACAAATTTAAAATTTAAAATTAGTTTAGAATTTTCATTCACTATTTTTTATTTTTCTTTATAAATCTCAACCAATTGAAATATTTTGGAAATTCCCTATATATGTTTGAATTGTAAAAATTTATACCCAAAGCGTCTTACTTCGGTAAGACATGCACCTCACCTTGCGCCTAGCACCTCAGGCCCCACAACACCAATGCGCTTTTGGGCACCTCACGCCTCAAATACCTATGGTTCATGTGCAATATCTTGCAATGACATGCCAGCACTTAAGTAAATGCTTTCAGCCTGTTCACCTTGGTATACATGCAACCTTTAGTCTTGTTTTTCCAAACCTTTGTCTCTCTCCAATTGCTATATATGTACAATGTTTTACATATCACATCAACTTCATTGACTCCTCCCAACAATGGGAAACAAACACATACAACTCCGGATACATTATACCTACTTATACTTGACGCCTATCCCATCTACTTATGGAAGGAAAGGGGAAGGCAAGAGGAGTTAAAATGGAGGGTAGGGGAGAGAAAAAAGATACTAAGATATGTCTATTTGGAAAGAAGAAATACAAAAAAAGAAAGAAATTAGAGCATTTGGCCACTTCATTTGTCTTTCTTAACAGAAAGGAAAGAAAGAAAATGCAAATGTCTATTTTATCCAGGTTTGATTGTAGGGATTTTTTTTTCATCCATGCAATTACAACTTATATCACAAACTTTGAATTAAAAAAGATATGCAATTTGAAAGAATTAAAAATATGAACTGATTTGACAAAAACAAGTTTTAGAATTTTTTTTTTCTTTATTTTTAGGTTCAGATAATACAATGAATTTTTTTTCATAATCTGAATCTCTCTAGTTGGGTCGGGTTTTCTTGTAATCTTACCTTACCGTCATATGGACATAAATTTGTTGTATAAATGACATAACACTAGAAATTTGTCATTTAAAATTGACAATGCACATGAAATAGGGATGATTTTCTCCATCAATATATTTACAGTTTAAGATTTTATACTTCACTTTAAAAAAATAAAATTGTTTGACAACTGAAAGAATTAAAGATTGAAGAGAACCAGTTAAAAAAAGCTTCATATTTTTTTAATCTTTTTTTTATTTTCAGGTTCAGAGAACACAGTTAAATAATACAATGCCACAAGAAACATAGGGATGTCTTTCTCCATCCATATAACTACAACTTATATTACATACTTTACTTAATTTTAGATAAAAAAGTTAAAAAATTGAAAATTGAAATGATTTAAAATCTGAAATCAGCTAGCAAAAAATGTTGCAGATCTTTCTTCTTTTTTTTCCTTTTTTAAATTTTGGCTACAGATGGCATAGTAAAAAAAATAAAATTCTTGTAACTTCACCTCACCTCCACATGGAGCAATGACACAACAACATAAGAAATCTTTTCATACTTTGACGGCTTTGTTTGGGGGAAAGATGGCATGAGGTTCTTTCAGGGAAGCAAAGGCTTTGATAACTTTGTTTGTGGGAAAGATGGTATGTTTGGTTTCTATATTTCACATGACAAAAAAGAAGCAACGGTGCTAAGAGGTAGGTTAAATGATATCTTGGATAATTTTGATGACTCTTAAAGATAAAATAGTAATTTGGCCATACAAAAATTATCCCTACCTTTCGTTAGTATATGGGCCATTAAGGATAACTAGTAAATAGTAATAGCATATGTACCATCCACCCTCCATAGTTTCTCTTTCATCCCTCCTTTCTATCTTCCTCTCCCCCCTTTCCCCTTGTTTGGTCTGCACCTTCTCCTTCCACTTTAGTTAAGTTTGATGTTGACCCTTGTTGACTCATGCACCACGAGTCACAATTTAAGGCTTTACTTGCTTTTGCCCAATCTAATCTTTCGACAAGCTATACCTAATCCTTCATGCGGAGGTGAAAGGTGGCATGCAGGGATTGGGGCTGGTGAAATGAGCAACCTTGTAGTTTTGCAACTATGTTATCATCAAGGTCTCTAGCATTGTAGGTGGAGTTGTACGAGGGCATTGTATGAAATTTTAGTTTTATTCTTATTCATTTACTTCATTGATGCAAAGTAGAAGAACTCATTTTCTCTTTCTCTTCAATCTCTATCCTCCATCTCTTCTTTTCTCTCCCATGTTCCATCTCTTCAAGGAAACATGCATGAATGTTCCTAATTTTCCTCAAACAAGATGTTTCTGCATGTAGGTTGTCTGGGGGAAGATTTCTATGGTTGATGCAGAGAGACGACTTCTGACAAATGCACTCCAAGACCCTGATAATCAACACTTTGTGTTGCTTTCTGACAGGTATTCTTTTACTGCTTGTCAAAGATCGGTTGACCTCTTTAGTACACCAACATGATGACCAACCATGCTGCCTATATGACAGTTGTGTTCCTCTACATAACTTTGACTATGTCTACAACTATCTGATGGCAACAAATGTCAGTTTCATCGACAGGTACAACATCTTATTCCGTTTCTCCTTCAACAATGGGTTTGTTTATTGTATTCTGAAGATGTTTACCAAATCTGTCAACTCTACCGAACATTTTTTCTCTGAGATGATAGATAATATGTTTATTAAAAATTTACTTGATGTGCTGATTAACAATTTTGTTGCTATCTCTCATTCGATTGTTATTAGTTTTTGGGATCCTGGGCCTCATGGAAATGCGAGGTATACTGAACATATGTTACCTGAGATTGAAGAGGGAGACTTCAGAAAGGGTTCTCAGGTACAGCTTTCCTAAAATTTCCCAGGAGAGAATTTTTTATGCTGATGCTGCAGCAAAAGAAGGCAAAACCCTTGTCTTATATGACATCTGTGGTCGTCTTCTTTTTTTCCCCCTATACTGAACATAAGCTTATCATTTCCTAAAGTACTTGTTGATCCTTATCTGCAATGCAGTGGTTCACAATGAAGCGCCAACATGCCTTAATAGTACTGGCAGACAGTCTCTACTATAGAAAATTCAAGCTTTATTGCAAGGTAATAAAATAGCTGTTCTTCTTGGTGGTTTTCTACCAGAGAATAGCTGAAAATAGGTCAACTGATGGAAAAATGAAATCCGAGTAAGATCAAATATACTTCTATGTCTAACACGTTTTATTATTATTATTATTATTTATTTTAAATAGTAATGATTTATTTATCAGACGTAAAAAGCTGCACAAATTATAGCTAGATTCACTTTTATAAATCTACAGAACAAAAATCTCAATTTTACTTTTATTTGAGAGTTTCTCCTCTTTGATGTGTCTATTTAGTATTGTTGCACTGATTATTAAATAATTTTAAGAAAAGTCAAAAGTTGATTTAAGTTGACATGATAGGAATATCAAGGGAATGCAATAATCACTGAGCCATGATATTGAGTATTTGCAAGGATTGGTCAAACACTAAAAATATACTGATATTTTTTCCTTTTTTTTTTTTGACCTCTCAGCCAGGTTTTGACGGTCGTAACTGCTATGCCGATGAACATTATCTGCCAACTCTATTCACTGTATGCAGATAAGAACATCTTGTGGCAAACTTTTCCTGGATAACAGCGAACTTGATATTTTGGTCATAACTAACCAATTGGATGCATCCTGCAGATGGTAGATCCTACTGGCATTGCCAATTGGTCCGTGACACATGTTGATTGGTCGGAAGGAAAGTGGCATCCAAAAGCATACCGAACTCAGGACGTAAGTTATGAACGCCTGAAGAATATAACAGTAAGCATTCTTTCTTGAAAAATTATGATCCAGACTGTCCTAATGCATCTAGTTCTCATTGGTTGATATGGTTCTTGACAGTCAATCGATGAGAGTTTCCATGTCACCAGCGACGAGAAGGTAATCCACTTGTATTTCTTTTAGAATGATCCTCTGATTCCATTAGTTTGCTGCTTAGGTTTGTACAAAGCTGTGAGCAACACCATAGGCACAAAATATTTGCTCGTGTGATTGCTTTGGTCTATAAATCTGTGATAAATATTTTTACATCTTCGGTGGTAGAATTAAGACACTTCATGCCAATATTTTTTTAAATCTTTTTAACCTGTTAAACTGTCCTGTTCTCCAGCATGCTAACCTTTTCCATAATCAGCTTATTAGTTTAAGGATCCTGATGAAACCATACCTCCTGAACATTGGCACAAGTACATGTTTGCATGACTGGTTAAACAATTCTATGTAGTTGCTATTTCTTCTAGTACGGCCAATGTTGTATGCAGAAAAATGACCATTTTCACCAATATTGATATTACAAGTACGGAAACATGAGATAAACACAACAAGAACTGAATTCCTTGCATATTTGATGTGCTTTTGTTCAGAAAATTCATGTAGCGACCATATATGCTACAGCTTTACAAGGGAATCTGAAGATTGATGCTACATGACATGATAAAGTGAATTCTGCTGTTTAATTGTGCTTCGGTAATGGTACTTGTCATCCTTTTCTTGCAGAAAGTGGCGACTTTAAAACCTTGTATGTGGAACGGAATGAAGAGACCTTGCTATTTATTTGCGAGGAAATTTTATCCCGAAACTCTTGATAATCTGATTCAATTATTCTCCAATTACACTGCTATATGATTTATCAACTTGGATGTCATTCTTTGGTGTGGTGTCTGCCTCCTGACATGAGGTTGTTGGATCATTCCTCCATGAAATCCACTCACATTTTGCAACCAGATGATTGAAAAACCAGATGATTGTTGGAGCAACTGGAATGATTCGGAAGTATGCTTATGATTAGGGTTAAGAGGTGGCTATTTGATGATACACTGCACCCAGATTTTAGTTAGATATCTTTTCTCTTTTAGTGTGTTCCTGTTCATTCGATCACTAAGCAGCAAATTTTGTTAATACATTAAACATTGTGTTTAATTCTTTTGTAATTCTGGAACAGTTTATTTATGATCTTTTTCAATTCATCCTCTTCGTGAAATTAAGAAAAGCAGAAAAAGGACGTCTTTCAATTTACAAATTATCATTCATTAAATATATCTTATTCACATGACTTGGATTTCCTATTCAGAATTATGCTATCATAGTCCTATTAAGGTGATCGCTAATGATCCCATCATAATCCTTTGATATGTCGTCTCTTTCACATTAGTCAACTCCTCTTGAGATCAGAGCTACGTCAAGCACCTATGATCAGTAAATCTCTAGAAGGTGACCCTGCAGATATAATGAGATCAACTCTTTAGAGCAAAGACAATGAAAAGACAAATTCTAAATCAAGAATAACATTATTTATGCTTGTGTTTCTTGAGCTATCGAGCCAATAAACTTAACCAATCTCTTGTGCTACATTAGAACAGTTTCCAAACCTTAGAGTAGCATCAGAACAAACATCGCCACCAAAAGGAATTAGTAGGATAAAAGCAAGGATTGCAATAGGTACCCATATTTAATCAGATTCTAAACTCTAAACCATAAAAAATAGTAACTTAAAATTTTAAATTACTATCTATATAGTAACTTAACATTTTAATATATTCTTTTATGATAATATTTGCTTTGTTATTAAAATCCTATTTATGTTATTGATAGTTTTATTAAAAAAAATACAAACCTAATTTGTAGTAGGTTTGGGTACTTAGTACATGCCTATATAGTTAAAATAGAAATAATTTTAAGTCATTTAATCCTTTTGAAATCATGAGTGGAGTCTAATAATTTTCTAAATTATATGTATCTATTTATATTCAAAATTCAAATAAAAAATGACTATGTGACATTTTTAAGAGTACATATATATATAAAAATTCAAATAGAAAATTATTACATATTTTTTTCACTAAAATTATTATTATTTATCTACATTCTTTTTTTAAAAAAAAAAGTTTAATTTTCTCTTAAATTTACATTTATATTATTTTGACCTCTATACTTTTTATTTTTTTATTCTATGATATTTTTTTAATTATATAATTTTTAAAATATTATAGTTTTGATATTTTAATTTATTACTAATCTAGTAGTTTTTTAAAAAATATATATATATAGTAAATTTATATCATTTGTTCTTTATTATTTTTTGGAATTTCTTTATATAACTCATAAAATTACCATTTATTTTTTTGACTAGTTTATTTTTTTGACGGGTGAGAGTATAATAATTAATTTAAGGATATTACGTTTTAGAAAAAAAATCTTAATTATTTTTTATTATTATTTTATAAGTAAATGGTATATATAAATATAAGATCAAAGTACATTATCCGGAGATTAGTAGCATCTCATGATTGATCTAATATCAGATTAGAAAACACTTCTAATGTTCGATAAATATAAATTTATATACTTCTATAAGTCCTCTCACTCAAAGATATAACTCACTACAATGAAATTAGATTTTAGCGATGGCAGTAATTCGTCGCTATTTCATCGCTAAATCATACTAGTGATGGATCAGTGACGGAATATAATTCGTCGGCTAATTTTGCATCATAGATGAAATTTAATGATGGAATTCAATTGTCCGCTGCAATTTGCGACGAACATTTTATATCCGTCGCTAATAGCGACAGAATATTAAATCTCCATCGTTAACCGCCCAACTATATCTAGCGACGAAAAATTAATGTTTCATCGCTATTAGCGACGGATATAAAATGTCCATCGCTAAATAGGGTTTATGAATAGCGACGGAAGATTAATCTCCGTTGCTAATTAGCGACTGATATTAAAAATTTTGTCGTTAATAAACTGAACGGGATCTAAATCTCGTTGGTTTATTAGCGATGGAATATTTAAATTCCCTCACTTATTAGCGACAGAGAGTACATTTCCATCATTAAATCGATAAACGGAACTGTCGATATATTAGCGACGGATTTTAAAATCCGTCGTAATTCAGTCGCTAATTTCAAATATATATATATATATTTGTTTCTTTTCCCTATTTACATTCAAATATAATCATCACAAACGATGATTTTAATAATAAACTCACAATACTAACAACAAACACATTCATACAAGTTCATACAACATCCATACAAACACATTCATACAACACATCACAAACATCCAAGTCTTCATACAAAAAAAGCATACAAAACATCCACAAAAAAGTCCATACAAAATATCCATAATCACTATGAAAAATATCCATATCAAAAAGATAATATCCATATAAGACATTCTAATAAAAATATAATATAAAATAAACTTAAATCTTGTAAGAAAAGAGATATGGTCAGTTGTGAATACAATAATAAATATTGATGTTAAAATACAAAAGACAACTACTTATCATAAACAATAGATATTGACATTATTTAAAAAAACACACCTGGATATCTAGATATGGTGATAAAAATATGAAACATCTTAAAATGATCATAAAAAATTATATGGCAATTAGAGATGCATATACTAATAAAAAAATAATAGAAATATTTTTTACTGAGAAAAATTAAAACTAAGATTAGTCTTACATACCTCAAAATGATCTACACAATAGGGGAATCATCGGATCCTAGGTCTCCTAGGACTCCAAACGATGTGGGCGCGATGTTTGTGTATCGGGAGTGAAATTTGATGTTGTATACACTTACATCTGGTGAACTATCTCCCGTACGGTTGTGTCCCTCTTTGCGTCCCTCTCAACCATCGTTTGCTCTAATGACGACAGTCGAGTTCGCAAATCCTGATTTTTTGCCCGTAAAGCTTGTACCTTAGTAGATGAGGAGGAACTAGGATGACCCCTGATCCCTGGAGTCATCATCCTGTCAAAGACAACTTTGGTATGAGAACTAAGGTCGTAGAGAGGGCTCTTCTTCTTTCCACCAACAACATCATAATAAATATCATTAACCTAGTCGATGAAAAGAGATTGTGGTGTCTCTCCCTCTACACTAGGTTGAGACGTATATGCAATTCTAGTTGTCATTGCTTCTTGTATCAAAATGATTATTTTATTAATCTCCACATAAAGTCTATAAATATATTTTGTTAATATTCTTATGTTAATTGCTATCGAACGTCGATCGGGAAATGATACATCCTTCTTCTGATGGGTCTTGATAAATATCTCCCAACAAGTAGCAGGTTTTTGTAATGCAGCAGTCTGCGTACAAATAATACAAGTACATTAAAGCTAATAAAAAAATATATGTAAGAAATTTTCATATAACTTAATTTTAAACTTACCAAGTCAGAGGCATGCTCAATGATAGAATGGGATCCTCCAGTATGTTTTGTGGATCCGGTGCTCGGCCCAGTAGGCTTTGAATTGCAATTGCTTCGAGCAATCGCTGAATTAGACTGTCAATGCTCAGCAGTCCAAATGGCTCTCCAAGCCTCCCAAACTGCAACAGGGACCTTGGATGGCCTGATGCCCCTCCTCCACCACTTGTATAATATGTCCCTTGTACAATTTTGCCTTATAATTTCATAGCTATCAATTTCATTAAGAACTCCTTCATCTGACTTCCATATTGAGGGAAATTTTTTGATAATTTCATTCCTTTTGAAATTTTTCTTGTTTTGCCTGAATGGGTAATCAACTAGTAAAAATTTACGATGATTATCAAACCAAGATATCTTTCGACTACATGGCAATGAAAATACATCAAACTCCCCCCCATGCAATGTGGACATGCTAACTTGTCCGCCATACTCTATCCTGACAACATTGAGTATACTGAAAAATCACTTATCATCTATAACAAAGAGCATGCATTATAAAATTTGACTTACTTGCAATGTCATAAGTCTCCGACCGTACATTCCATAAATGATTCAGCTCTGCAATCAAAGGTTGTAAAAACACATCTATTTGTCATTTTGGGTTCTAAGGACCTGGAATAAGCACAGTAAGAAACATGAATTCTTCTTTCATGTACATCCATGGAGGTAAGTTATATGATGTTAATATAACTCGCTAAGATGAATATTACTATCCATAGCTTCCA
>JBBUKS010000001.1:4232726-4269508 GCA_038050645.1 Hedychium gardnerianum | reverse complement strand
CTAGTTCTCATACTTCCAAACTTGATTACCTTGATCTTGCCGAAACAGTTAACCCGTCTCGAAAGGAACTAGGTCATAACCTAGCAGTAATATACGACAGAACCTCTCTATCAAGTCGAGTACACCTCAAAAACTTCAAGTCATTACAAGAGAAAAATTAGAACTTAGAAAGAGAAGTTCAGAGGCTAACAACCTCTGTCAAAGTTCTAACCTCTTTGTTTTCAGAAAACAAGCCACTGACGAAACAAGAGTTACGTGACCTGATTGTGGAGATTTCCAGACAAACAAATCTTGCCGAGGAGAGAGCATTAAGAATCACCCAAAGTCTTGATCAAAAGCTTCAAAGAGTGGAGGTTCTCCTAGCAAAGATCGAGCGGCAAATTTTTGGATGAGTTATATCTTGTCCAAAAATACGGAGTCATATCAAGACGCTCTCGAAGCTACCGAAAGTATCAAAGTACCAGCTCTTGGGTTCATACGACCAAGTGAATTTCCAAGTACTGTTGCTCATCAAGCAGCAGTAGTAAAACAGAACAACGTTCAAATTCACTTATTGGTGCAGATTGTAGAAGAACTAAAAGGAATAAGGTCGGAGCTTCAGACCTTTAACGAAATTCTGAAAAACAAACCATCAGCATCAATCCCAGAAGACGTAATAACAAGCCTATCGAAGCTAAGCCTAGGCTCATCTGAAAAGCCTAGAGAAGCAAGAGGGAAGATCTTGGTCTTTGAGGACCCCTTGCAGATATTAAAGAAAGCCAAGAAATGACGACTAGAGCGCAAGAAGCAACCACAACCGCCACCCCAATGATTGAAGATCAAATCAGGAGTTATCAAAGGAACCAAAGGCGGCTCTTTAATGCTCGTCAAGCAACAAGGCGAGTTGGATGAAGATTTATGGGGAATCCTTCTACCCAAAGAATTCTGGAGCAGCAGATTGATCCTCAAGAACAATTAAGATTATCCATGAGGGAGCGAGCTACTATAGCACTAGCAGAAGTGCTCTACCATTCTAGATCTAATGATTCTCACCACCAGGTTTATGTTCACCGATAAGAAGAACCAATGCTTGTCACTGACGGAAGCCAAGCAGACAGATCGTTCATTCAGGAAGAAAGCTTTAACCAGCTAAGAAGAAGCGGGATGCGATACATCCACTTGGGTGTTCTCCAAGTAAGACTTCAAATATTGCATCTACAGGAAGAAGGCACACAAGCCCTCGTTGTCTTTCGGGACGACAGATGGGAAGATGATAGATTGATTATAGCAACTATGGAAGTCGATCTTACCAGGGGAAGTCAACTTATTTATGTTATTCCTGATATTATGCTAACAATAGGAGACTTCTTTAGGAACATACAACTATCGATCCTCACCAGAGGATATGAGACATGGAGAAATGGGGAAGCAAATTTGCTGATCACCAGAGGACTGGTAGGGCGGCTTTCTAATACCCCAAATGTCGCCTTTGCATATGAGGTAGCAGGGGTAGTTGACTACCTAACCAGCCATGGAGTAAATGCACTCACTGGTAGAAGGTACTCAACAACGGAGCTCCAAGGACGGGACTGGATTATTAGACCTACAAGTGTCAGCACCCCAAGACAATCGTCAGAGGTACAAAGCCGCAACTTAATTGATGGAAGAATTTCTATTAGTTTTAACAATTACAGTGCTGCGGAACCATCAAGTCAGCGTGATGAAGTGCTAAGTGATGAAGAGGAGCTGCGAAGCCAAACAATAGCGGTTCTTATTCATGAAGAAAGTATCTATGCCAAAAGGTTAACTACAACAGCAGTGATACCGGCCCGACAGACCAGTGGAGCAGCTGGTTATGACTTGGTAGCAGATGAAGAATCCTCAATTGAACCAAGAGGACGACTGGTAATTTCTACAGGCATTTCTCTAAAGATACCTGAAGGATATATGGGGCTTATTAAATCAAGGTCAGGAAATGCGCGAAAATATGGCATAGAAGTTGGAGCTGGAGTCATAGATTGTGACTATCAGGGAGAAATTAAAGTTCTCCTTCATAATCATACTATAAGACCTGTGCAAATATATGCAGGAGACAGGATTGCACAGATAGTGTTCATTCCTTGCTTACAAAAGGAAATCATTGAGACAGATCAATTTCCAACCGCAACAGTACGAGGAGAGCAAGGATGGGGTTCTACTGATAGCCCTGTAGCCACAACCTCTCGTGGCCTGACACCTGAATTATTTAACATACTTGTGCCAAGGCAGCTAAATGTTATTTTGCAGGAAGAAGAGTACAGTGATGAAGATTCGGCTGAACAAATGCAAGCCAATCTTAATCATTATTTCAGAAATACTTGCGCATTGGAAGGTGGTGGGATATTACCATACCCTTCAAAATTTCAAAAGGAAGAAATTATTGCGGCAGGATTGGATCTTGAGGACAACTGGGAGATGGAGTATCCTCAATTAGCAAAGCTTTCTCAGCAAGTATATTCCACATCAGCAATATCCACCTATAGGCCTTCAGTTGATGCTACCATGGGACCCGCAAACTACCCCCCGCGGTAAATGTTGAGTCAAGCCAAAAACCCTCGTTCGAGGGATATTCGGGGAAGGCAAAATTTAAGTCCAAAGACTTATCTGAATGGTGGAACCTGCCGTCAGCATTACAGCAGCACGGAGCAATGTTTGTAATCCCTACGCAACTAGGCATGTTCGATGAGGTATTTATGCGTTGGGAGTCAATAACTAAAAATTTAGTTTCCTTGCAAGGCTTTACTGACTCGCAGGCCAAAGTCGAATTCATTGAAAATTTATTGGGAGAAGTAGAAAAGTTAGCATGGATACAATGATGAATGGCCTATCCTGAAGAATACCAACAGCTTCTAGCCAATGCTGATGGAGCCGGAGGAACGCAGAATGTCCTATCTCAACTAAGGACGATATTTATTCTGGAGGATCCTTTCCAGGGATCAACAGTATCCCAAGAAGAAGCATATAGGGATCTGGAGAGATTATCCTGCACCAATCTCAGGGATATTGTCCAGTTCCTGAACGATTACCTAAGGATCTCATCAAAGACTGGCAGACTATTCACAAGCCCAGATTTATCAGAAAAATTATGGTCCAAGATGCCAGGAGATCTTGGCCGAAGAATCAAGGAAGCCTTTGAGAAAAGATACAGAGGCAACACAGTCGGTGTGATTCCAAGGATCTTATTTTCATACAAATTCTTGGAAAATGAATGCAAGGATGCGGCATTTAAAAGAGCTCTCAAGGATTTATCTTTCTGTAGTAACATACCAATCCCAGGCTATTACCAGAAGCCAGAGAAGAAGTTTGGGATTCGAAGATCCAAAACATACAAAGGAAAGCCACACCAATCGCACGCAAGAATAGAAAAGAAGAAGCATTTGGTCCGAAATAAGAAATGGATTGTAAAGTTTTTCCTCTCAATAGTTCTGAATGTTCCATAGTTTTATGTTGCATTTATTTTGGTTTTTGGAAATTGCAAGTTCCAAATTGCTGCAACCAATTTTAAGACAGAACACCTTATCAATGCCAGGATAGATTTCAGATATTACCATGTATTTTGTATTTGTTTTTTATCTATATGTTATGTTTCTACAGGAATGCATGAACTACTAGCTCCACTTTTGTATGTTCTTCATGTTGATCTCCAGTACCTTTCACATGTACGTGGACAATATGAAGACCACTTCAATGATGAATTTCAAGGGGTATCTCTTCCTGAAACTGACTTGAGTGCCAACTACAGGTTTGAGAAAATCATGAATAGGAACATAGGAACTGATGGAGATAATAGTTCACAAGGGAAAACTGCCAAAGTGAGAAGCCTTGATGAGCTAGATCCTGAAACAAAGGACATTTTTTTTATGAGTGATGCTTATGGAGCAGAAGGAGAGTTGGGTGTCATCTTATCAGAAAAATTCATGGAGCACGATGCCTATTGTATGTTTGATATTTTAATGAATGATGCCCATGGTGTGGTTGTGATGGCAGAATTCTTCTCTCCCTCTCCCTCCATTGGGTCCAGTACAGGATTGCCTCCCATAATTGAAGCTGCCTCAGCAATTTATCAACTCCTTGCTACTGTTGATTCATCTCTTCATAGTCATCTGGTGGAGCTGGGGGTAGAGCCTCAGTACTTTTCAATGAGATGGCTGCGTGTTTTATTTGGACGAGAATTTCCACTAGAGGATCTTTTGATAATGTGGGACAAAATATTCTCTTATCCTAACAATAAAAATTTTCCACATCAGGCAAATGAGGTAGAATTTAGATGCAGGATATTGTGCTCACCTAGGGGAGCGTTTATCCTAGCAATGGCTGTTGCTGTTCTACTTCACCTAAGATCTTCACTTCTAGCCACTGATTTTGCAACAGCTTGTCTCCAGAGGTTATTAAATATTCCTGAAGACTTAAATGTCAAGAAGTTGATCGAGAAAGCAAAGTCACTGCAAGCTCATGCTCTGGACTTGGTTTTCTCCTCTTGTTCTCAGGGAGGAACCTCTAGATATAGTCGTGAAGGTAGAAGAGGACATAGCCTTTCCTATGGTTGTAGACCAATCACTCCAAATCAACTATCAGACAGCTACTGGGAAGAGAAGTGGAGATCTATGTATGCATCAGAAGAACTTAAAAAGGGAAATAGCACCACTACCACTTTGAGCAATAAGGAAAAGGAAGAAGTAGCTAGAAAGTTCAGCCTATCAAGGACAGGATCTGTTCCTTGTCCAATGGAGATACCAAACAAAAATGGACCTTCTGATAAGAAAACTATTGTAGACAGTAATACTGATAATGACCAAAGTAAGTATAGATGTGGAATTCCCAGTACTTCAGAGGTAGAAACAGAATCATATTTTCACAGGGAACAGGCTGATCAAAATATCAAGAAAAAGCAATCAGATATTGCTGGCGAAACATGTTCTAGTGCGGAGAATTTGTCAACAATGACCAGTCCCCTTAGAATGGTCAATGACCATGAGTATGACTCAGAAGAAAGTAGTGTCACATCAAGTTCATTGGTCGTTGATGCTTATGATGAGATTAATCATGTGGAAGAACCATGTAGTTACATTATTGATAACGAAGGGATCACCAAGTGTATAAGCGAAAGTGGACATGGATCAGGTAGATTTCAGTTGTTTCAAAAATCTAATAGAGGTGGTTGTCAAGGTAACCTAAAAATGGAACAGCTGAATCTAAAACATCTCTTGTTGATATTGTTGCACTATTTCTATTCTCCAAATTAATCATCCACGCTGTAATTCCTTTTCAGTGCATGAAAGGATTAAAGATGAAGACAAAAATATCAATGAAACTATAAGAACGATTGGAAAGTCCATGTTTGATAAAATACAGGTAAAGTGTTCATTTAATAGTAAAAGTTACAATTTTTTTACCTGTCATTTCATCTCTGTCAGTTTCTTATGCCTAGACAAAATTTGTCTAGGGTGGTTGTAATAAAAAATGACAGCCAGTTTAGATGGACATTTCATACCATCTTCCTTTTTCATAATTTCCTGATAAATTGCTATCTGAATAGTTGAATATTACTAAGTGTTTTAGCCTTAGTGAATGCAATGGTAGGGTAAGTTACATGTACCCAGCCCCAAATAATTGGACCAACAAGACTTGATGATGTGATAATGATGACTAATTGATCTCTCTTTGAATAACTAGTCTCAACTAATTTTTATATTAGTGCTTGAGCCATACTCTTGTCCATAAAACAATATATTTTATGCTCCAACATTTAAAAATACAACATAACATGTAAAAAATCTCTGTTGAATAGCAACAGCTTGTGGATCAAAATATATTTATGAGACGATGTATTAAAAAATCTTATCATTTGACTCTTCTGTCTAAATTTTTCCTTTGCAAATGCAAGAGAATTTCCATACTGCAAATACTAGCATGCACAGAATTGACTGGGTTTCCAGGTTTTGTGGATGAGGCATACTCTATCAACCATAGTTGCAAACTTCAATGTTGGGGAAAATGAGCCATGATAAGGCTTCAAAATAGTCAGGTTTAAAACAGTTCAAAGAACTTGAGCCTACCTGGAGGTCTATATATTGAACACTAGTCTTTTTCAGAGACAATACATTGAACATTACTCAATCAAATTAATAAGGAGAAAATTTGTGATCACAAATGTTGGAAGCATTGATTGGAAGATACAAAAGTTATTTTAGGAGAAGTTTGGTACTCAAGCATAACAAATTTAATTAACAGAGAAGTTGTTGCATATACTAATCCATTTCCTTGTTCTTTTTCCATCTTCTAATGATTTAATGAAACATGCTTGCACCTGTCAAATTTCCTAGTTCTTTCCTACCATCTAAAGCTTTAACGGGTGAAAGGGAAGATGGTAGCTCTGAGCAAGCTGCCCTTCTCATTATTCTGGCTTATGAATTGATACATTAATAGGTATAACTGCAACACTTACTAAATGGCTGGAATTTATGGACTTCTTTGGCATCTCAACCAAAAGATGATAAGCCCATTGCAATGCTAGTCTTTTTTTTCTTTTCTTTTTTCATATTTCAATTAAAACATTTACAGGATTTGACAAAAGGTATATTATTCCTGTCTTTCTAAACAAATGATGAGGTCAATCAAGTGTTTGATTAGCCACCATCTAGTCTGAGCTTTTTGAAGTATGCTATCTTAGTTTTTGTAAACCTCATCTTTATGGTATACACCAGTTTATGTTGTACCTTCTATTCGGCAGATCATTGAGTCGGCTTTAAAGAAAGATCAAATCCCTGAAAATTCTGGAAATAGCAGGTTGAATGCAGATGATCTCGGACAACATCAAATTGCAGCATTTGCAGCCCTTGAGGAACTTCAGAAGATTAGCAATTTGTTATCTGAGATGTGACGTGATAGCAATATGTACATAGATCCTTATATATAATTGTTTCCTCTTTTTCTCTAAGTATATAATCCAAAATATCACCATTTGTACTTTCCTTGGTGTCTCCTGATATGATTTGTTATTCAATCTATTTGGGGGCAACGAAAGTGAGATTTTGTAGATAAGTCCAACTTGTACATAAAATTCTAATGTCCAAGTGTGTTGATTGAGATTTTTTTCCCATGAAACTTTTTATCTAAAATCCAAAGGAAGTTCGACAGATTCTACTTGTCCAAATGAAGCTGTTCTGTACAAAACTTTACAGTTTACACCATTATAACCCTTTGTAATGTGTCAAAGTCAGTGACTTAAAATTCCTTTGAGAGGAAAAGCTATTCTGCTACTACTTTCCTGCTCTGTTCTTCACAATATTATGTTTTTACAAATTCTCAAACATCATCTTGTAGTGATTTCTTTTGTTTGGCCCAATCTATCATTTAGTAATCATAAACACCCAAAAAAATCGCTTGACCCTCTAAACTCATGTGTTTATGTTAAAATAGGGGATAAATTCCTTATAACTTATTCATAGAAATTCTAATTTACTACCATCACAGGGATTATTACATTTTCAAGTATGGGTAGAAAACTATTTTGTCAAAGTCGATAAGCATGGGCACATTTTCTCCTAAATTTAGTGAAGAACATTTTATTTGAAGAGTCCAAATTTAGAAGGGTACACAAATACCAAGGCACAAGGATTTGAAGTTGTTAAGTTAAAGTTAGTATCAACTATGATGTATATTACCAGTGGTATGCTTCTAGTTGGCTAAATGGTGTGTGTGAGTTTCCATGATTTGTTAAGTTTTTGATTGATTACATTTTAAAACTCAGTTAAGGGTTCGTGGTTGGGTGTCGTGTGAAGAATTGTAATGCGAGTATAATTTTCTTGATAGTACAATGAATTAGTTTGGTAGAATTTTATAAAAAAAATAAACAATTATTTCTCAGAAACATTATTTTCAAAATAAAAATTATTTAAGGCACTTAAATACTAACATTAAAACTTATATAAAAATATATATATGCTTAATTCTAGGTAAAACTCAATAGAATTTCTTTTTCAAAATAATACAACAACAAAAATTGAGGCAAGTAGCAAGAGCAAAATTTAAAATAACGACAAGATTTTTTTAAAAAAAATCGGTAATTGATCAAAAAAATGCATTTAAAATTATGTAATTTTGAAATTCTCGTATCATAATTTCAAAATTCTTAAAGTGCCTATTCATTTCCGATTATACCCCTCCCAGCCTTAAATTAAATAAAAAAATTAATTTTTTTTATTTAAACCAAATAAAAATTTAATTATTTCATCTAAGAGTTTCATATGATCTAAAAAGTTCATTTTTTTCAAAATAAAAAAAAACTACGTCATTAAACTCATGATCTCTAAAATTTATCCATATTTTTTTAAAAAAATAAAATTTTAATAAAAATTGTAAATTTAAAAAATACAAAAGAAGGTTGGTTAATAAAAAAATTATAAAAATAAAATAAAAGTATTTTTTTAAATAGCTAATTATAAAAGGAAAAAAGAAAAATTATAAAATATAAATTATAAATTAAATAATTATAAATAAATAAATTACTTTGACATTGTTTTTATTAAATCATCACCACTTTGGTGTTGATTTTATTAAAACATCTTGATTGTAAAAAATCAACACCACTTTAGTGTTAGTTTTTGAGGACTAATATCACTATGGTGTTGTTATTCTAAGATTAACCAATGAAATCTGTCAATCTCACAAACGATGGTGTTATTTCTAAGAATCAGTACTATTGTGGTGTTGTTATTTGAATATCATGACAATGTGAAATATTGATCTCAAAAATGATGTTATTGGTATTCAAGGATCAACGTCACTATGGTATTGCTATTTGAATATCATAATTAAAGTCTGAAATCTTAAAAACCTTTTGAGCATTGAGAATGCCTTCAAGCTAATAACTCAAGGCACATTTGGACTTTGGGGACTAAAAAAATCTATTGGACTTGAAATGAGTCCAATTAGAGCTTGCTAGGTTTATCAATAGATTTTGATCAAAATTTATTGATGGACCTAGAGAATTTAGATTTCTAAAAAATTGGCATGTACTAGAAGAGGGTATTTATGGTATCGAATCCTGACCCTACAAGAACTTATGGGTCTATGTCAGTTGTCTCAAAGTATGAGAAAATGCCTTCAAACTAATTACTCGGGGCACATTTGAACTTCGGGGCACTACAAAAAGCTACTAAACTTGAAATGAGTTCAATCAAAGTTTGTTAGGTCCATCAATGAATTTTAACCGAAACTCATTAATGGACTTAAGGGATTTAAATGTATGAAAAATTGACATGTACTAGAAGAGGATAGTATAGGAAAGGTATTTATGGTATGGACTCCTGGTTCTGAGACCCCTACAAAAAGTTATGGGTTCGTGCAGTTATCTCAATGTATGAAACTTTAAAAACCTTTTGAGCGCTACTGAGAATGTCTTTAAGCTAATAACTTATGGCACATTTAGACTCTGGGGCACTACAGAAACCTATCGGGCTTGGATTGGGTCAAATTAGAACTTGTTAGGTCCATCAATGAGTTTTAGCCGAAATCTATTAATAGACTTAGGGGATTTGGATATTTGAAAATTTAACATGTACTAGAAAGAGGATAGTACAGGAAAAATATTTATGGTGTGGAATCCAGGTACTAAGACCCCTACAAGAACTTATGAGTCCATGCTAATTGCCTCAAAGTTTGAAACTTCAATAACTTTTTGAGCACGGTTGAAAATGCCTTCAAGCTAATAACTCAGGGTACATTTGGACTCCGGAGCACTAAACCTACCAGACTTGGAATGGGTCCAATCAGACTTTGCTAGATCCATCAATGAGTTTTAATCGAAACTCATTGATAGACCTAAGGGATTTGGATTTCTAAAATATGGACATGTATTGGAAGAGAGTAGTGTAGCCAATGTACGTATTTATGGTGTAGAATTCTAGTTCTGAGACCCCTACAAGAACTTATGAGTCCGTGCCAATTTTGTTGATTCGAACCCGTGAACTATAATGTTATGTTGATATCACAAAAGAATGGTGCTAATTTCCATGGATCAACACCATTCTAATGCTATATTCGAAGAACAACACCATATAACATATTGTTGATATCACAAAATAATGGTGCTATTTTACATGATCAACACCATTGTAGCGTTGTTATTCGAAAACAGAACTACAGTATTCTGTTGATATCACAATAAGGTGGTGCTAGTTTTCAAGAATCACCATCATTATGGTGATGTTATTCGAAGACCAACATCATAGTGTACTGTTAATTTCACAAAATGATAGTGTTGATTTCCAAGGATCAATATCACTTTGGTAATATTTTTCGAAAAATATAACCACAATGATGTTGGTTTCAAATATCAGAACTTGTGTAATGTTATTGTTCAAAGATCATAATCATAATGGTGTTGGTCGTAAGAAATTAATATTAAGATGATGATATTTTGATGAAATCCGCATCAAGGTAGTGATGATTTAATCAAAACAACACCAATTATTTTTTTTTTTAGTTATTTATTTTTTAATTTGTTATTTCTCTTTTTTAATTTTGTTTTATTTATTTTTACTTTTTATTAAGATTCTATTTTTTTAAAAAAATGAATAAATTTAAAAGATAATATGATGTAAATTTTTTTTAAAAAAAATAAACTATGATTTTTATATGAAATTTTTTGATGAAATAATTAAGTTTTTATTTATTTATTTTTATTTGATTCAATTTGATTTAAATAAATATATTTTTTTTTTAATTTAAGGCTAAAAGACCGGAGGGATATAATTAAAAATAAATGTGCAATTTAAGAATTCTGAAATTATGATATGTTCTTTTGAGAATTACGTAGCTTTAAATGCGTCTTTATCCATTATAAAAAAAAAACACAAATTTTACAAAATCTAATATTTCAGTCTTGCAACACAATTATAGAATTTTCAACAACAAAAGCTATACTTTCCACTGCATCTTTTTGCAACCTAACCGATTTGTAGAACATCGAACTAACTTAATTTGAAAGGCATTTTTAGATTCCCACTCTCAACCAGAAAACTATGCGTGCAAATGTCATTTTTAATCACAATGATCGAAGATAAAGAGTCTTTTCACCATGACATTGAGCACCCTATCCATATGCCAAAGGACAATGGACAAACCTAAGCAAGAACTAATCGAGGCCAAACGAGTTACCTCGTAGTATGCAAAATAAATGAAAGAAATGTAATCAGCAAGTTCAGCTAAAATAATCAAAAATGAAAAATTAGTTTCAACAGACTATTTTCTCATACAATCCAGCAAAATAGCACCAAACAATCTCTAGTAGCGGGAAAATTTAATAAAACAATGAGGCTTCACGCTTTTAGATAGAATGTGCACAGTTAGACGGGAATTGATAATACAACCTCCAACCAACTAAAAGTAGCATGGCTGATGATTATCGTAAAGAACAAATGGAACAGAAGGAAAATTGCTCCTAGTTAACTGACTTTCTTGGTAAGATCTAGTCACTTTGCTTGGGTAGATCATTATTGGACACTGTTAACAGACAACAATGTTCAGCCTGTGATTCGATGCATCATCTATTGTTGATTTTGCTGCTGCTGGGGAAAGTTGGGATTCTGAATTGTATTTGAAAGGTTAATCATCCCAGGCTGAAAATTATGGGCGTTAGTTGACATGTTTCGAAATCCACCTTGTTGTTGTTGTTGCATTGGCAACATGTTAGCAGGATTTGAGGGACCCATCCCAAACACTGCAACAAGAAATGAAACTCTTTTGTACTCGAACTGGAAGAAATTAATCAGAAGCATTTAAACTCTTTGGTAGTAAATATGTCCATGTTCCCGCTCATCAACTCAACTATCTGTACAATTATAAAAAACACTATCTACACAAATTAAACAAATGGTTGGTAAGATAAAGTCCATCTAAATAAATTAGATAAATGAAATAATGAGAGGCACATACAGCAGCTATGTTAATTCTTATAAATAATAGATTACTAATCTCCTATCTTAGTCCTACCAATTTCCAAAAGTGTTGCCAACATGCATTTGTCTATACATTGCATCCTTTAAAGAATGTCATGATTATAAGAGATTTTCATCCAACTTCCTAAAGCAACGGTTGCCAACACTAGCACTGACATTTAAATAATAAATACGTATCATTGTTAAATGAATACAGGTAAATCATCTTTAGGATTTGTCTTTACAGATTATTTCCTGAAGGATTTTAAAGATGTTTCCTAACTAGCAATGAAAATAGGTTATTTATATGTATTAATTAAACTATTAATTAGGGTTGACAATCCCAGCCTAACTGGAGGTGATTTCACCAATACTGACCAGATTAAAGGGTCGTGAAAGTTTGAAACCTAAGAAAATTCATCTGCATTGGTGGACACAAGTATTATTCTCACCCTTTGCACAACAGGACCCACTCCATCATCATTGTTACCATCGGCATCATGTTCATGCTTAGTAGGGGAAAACAGACCCACCCCATCACAATTCATAAATTGTACACAAAAGTATTTCTAGAATTAAATTGACAATGGTTAAATAAAAGAAGCTTAATGTTACTTTCTAGATAATCATTTCTCACCTGATATTGCAAATGATACCAAGATATTGATTTTATCATTTTGTGTTAAAATTGTTAAATCATGGTATAGTTTTATTCTCTATGATCGCACATGAAATATTTGTTTGTCATTCACATGAAATATTTGTTTATGTCATCAATATAAACATTTCTAAACTACTAAATGTTTTTTCTAAAAGTACTTAGTTACAGAACGTCTATTATGTATGTTACTTTCCCGTTGTCATTCATAGTTTTAGTATGACACATAAATACGACCAAATACTATTTTGATTTAGACATCAGTATAAATTTGAGCCTACAAGAATTCATTAATGTGAACTCCCATATTAGACAAGGTGGATAGTGTCAACTAAATTTCTAAAGATACTAAAAGATACTAGTACGACACATAAATACATCACACACTATTTTGATTTGGACAACAATATAAAGTTGAGCCTACTGGAAATAGATTCATTAATGTGACTTTCCATATTAGACAGTGGATTCTATCAGTCGAATGTCTAAAAGCACCATAAGATACTAATACAACACATAAATACAACCAACCACTATTTTGATTTGGAAACTAATATAAAGTTGAGCCTAAGGGAAATGGATCCATTAATGTGAATTTCCATGTTATCCATGTAGAATCGGGTGGACCGGCTAGAGGGGGTGAATAGCCTGCAAGTTAAATTTATCTATCTCTTGCTTCTAGCTAAGCAAAGACACACACATTAATTAAAAAATAAATAAATAACATAAATTAAAGAGACAGAAGAATTACTTGGTTACAACCTGTGTAGTTGTTAATCCAAGGCAATTAAAAGCACTAAACAAAACTCCTTCATGAAGGCGAAGTAGTCTCTTACAAACTTTGAAAGCACGGGAAAAAAGACTATGAATTTCCTAGAATAGAAGACGAGACCTCTATTTATAGCATTTTGGTCAAAATGACCGTTTACTGACGTGGTACTATTGGAGGCGCCTCGAATGAATGGGGGCACCTCCAATAAGGCAAGTTTTATCCACGAAGCAACGGCTCCCTGCTAATCTGGCAGATTAAGGGCTCCTCCAATGCATTCGAGATGCCTCGAAGCGGCTAACATGGCCACGGCTGCTTATCTGCTCAACGATTTTCTGGCATCAAAGGCACCTCCATTGCATCAGAGGAGCCTCCCGCGGCAGGCGGGCGAGGCGCCTCTAATGCATCATAGGCGCCTCCAGCAACTGGCGTCCGAGGCACCTCGAGTCATCCAAGGCGCCTCCAACGCCTAGACATCAGAGGCGCCTCCAAAGCAATAAAGGCGCCTCGAGCGACTGGAATGGTCAATTCCTCGTTCCGCAAGCTTGGGTGATGCTTCGGTCGTTCGGAGTTGAACTCACCCAAACCCAACTCCGACCTTCTCCTCAAGCAGACTTCCTCCCTAGCTTCTCGTCCCTCGAACCGCGTTCTTCTCGCTCCACCGGTGTACTCTTCCATAGCTCCTCGTCCTCATATGCACCGAGTCCGTCGGCTCCCTTCCCGTGCCATCGCTCGCTGCGTCTTCCACTCGACTTCTTGTGTTCCTAAGTTCCTGCACTCTTAAACACAACATCAAATACCTACATGACCTAACTTAATCGGTTGATCACATCAAAACTCTCCCGGGGTACTTACAATCTTTGCCTTTTTGATATGAATCAACTCGAGTTACAGTTAGGGTACACAATCAATTAATAATTTAAAATAATTTATAAATAAAAATTTTTGCAAAACATTACAAATAAAATTTTGCAATCTCCCCCTTAACTGAACCCATATTTTCTCCCCCTTTGATCACATAAAAAATGGGTAAATAAAATAAAAAATCTGAAAAATTATTCTAGGGGATGTACATAGTTGATTTAAGGTCCTGTATTTTTATCGAAATTATTTTACAAATAAAATAAATTTTAAGAATAGAACCTCAGATTAGCCAAAAATAATTTGAAAATTATTTTTAACTTTTGAAAAATGTTGAAATTTTTTGACAATGTCAAACATAATCAATCTCATCAAAGAAAAATAGTTTTCTCGTCGTGAGAAAATAATTTTCTATACAGAAGTATATAACTTTTTAAAATAATTAATTAAAAATAGGATTTGACGTCAAAAAATTTTGCAAAACTTTCTAGACATCTACAATATAACGCTTATCTGTAGAAAATTCAAAATTTTCAAAAACTAATATTTGAAAAAATTTAATTATAAAAATTCAATTTTTGTTAAAAAATTCTTAAAAAATTCTGTAATAGTCAAAAAAATTCAAAAATTTTTATGCTAACTAAAAACATATATTATTTATCATAGAAAAATTTTAAACTGAAAATTCGAACAAAATTTTCCAAAAAGAATATTCATAATTCAAATTAATCAATTTCTAGCATGCAAAAATAAAAATCTAATAGGCTAGAACAAATTTTGGAACCCAAAATAAATTTCTACCTACTGGATTTATCAAATATTTTCTAAGAATTTCATGTTTTGCAATTTTGCCCCTATGATTTCTAACATACCAATTTAAGCCACCATTATATCTAACATTTGTAGCAAAAATAATCAAAAATGAATTTGAATTTCTAGAAAAAATTTCTAACATTTGTTTTTGAGTTTCCACTAATTCTTTTAATTTAGCATTTTCGTCCTTGATTTTATCAAAATCTTCTAGTAAGCAAGCATGATCTTTTTTTGTATTCATATATTTGGTCCTAATTTTACACAGTGATCTACTTAGCATTTTAATAGCATCATATATTTTTTCAAAAGGTAAGAGTCGTACCTCACTAACCGTGTCGGATTTATAGGTGGATGCTCCCCCTTCATTGATGCTTTCTGCTGAGGTGTCTTCGTCGTCTGAATCTTGGTGGCTAGCCATTAATGCTAGTCCGACGTATTCTTCCATCTCGGACTCGGATGACGACGATTCGCTCGACGTAGCTTTGAGGTTCTTCTGCTTGAATTTTCTCGAGCCTTTGTCCTTTTCTCTTCCTTTACTTTTTAATTTTGGGCATTTGTCCTTGATGTGTCCTTCTTCATCGCAGTTATAACACCTCACCTTCCTTCTTCCTCGTAGAAGCTTCTTAGCTTGTGTCTTACCAAAGTTGTTAGAATTAAAAAACTTTTTAAATTTTCTTACCATGTAGGCTTCTTCATCTTCGTCAGGTGAAGTTTCTAAATCTGGCTCGTTCCTCTTTGTTTGCAAGGCTAGTTCTTGTTCAAGGTGTCATTCTCTTTTCGTCCTGCACATTGAGATTCGTGTAATTCCAAAGTCAAAAATAAATTCTCTAAAGTACTTACCTCGAGGTCTTTGGAGATATACTAGGAGTCTATAATCTGGGGTTCTTGGAAATGCAATTAATGCATATCGAAGGGAGTCTCGATTCGTTACCATTTCTCCGAGGTTGGTGAGTCCAGTTATCAGCTCCTTGAGCTTTGCGTGTAGCTGAGCCACCTTTTCTCCCTTTTCTATCCGGAGGTTGCTTAGCTAGTTAAGGAGTACATCTCGTCTTGCCAACTTGATTTCCGATGTTCCTTTGTAGAGTGCTAAGAACTTCTCCCAAAGTTCTTTCGCGGAATTGTAAGAGCCAATCCAGTTGACTTCGTGAGACGGTAGTACGCTCAGAAGATGGAATTCGGCTTTACCATTTGCCATGAACTCGGTCTGCTTCTTGTTCCAGAGGTGCTCTTTTTTTTATTCTCCATCTTCATCTTTAAGTGCTTCAAAACCATATTTCATAGTTAGCAAAATTTCTAAATCAGTTTTAAAGTATATTTTCATTTTTTGCTTCCAAAGAGAGAACTCCCCCTCAAACTTGACTGGGTAGATGCTTGATCCGGTCATCTTCTTATTGCTTTAATTGGTGGTTAGTCCTTCTAAAGCGATTGGGCTCTGATACCACTTGTAGGATCGGGTGGACTGGTTAGAGGGGGTGAATAACCTGTAAGTTAAATATCTCTATCTCTTGCTTCTAGCTAAGTAAGGACACACAGATTAATTAAAAAAAAAATAACATAAATTAAAGAGACAGAAGAATTACTTGGTTACATCCTGAGTGACTGTTAATCCAAGGCAATTAAAAGTACTAAACAAAACTCCTTCGTGAAGGCAGAGTAGTCTCTTACAAACTTTGAAAGCACAAGAAAGAAGACTACGAATTTGCAGATGAAAGTACAGAGTATATTCCTAGAATAGAGGATGAGACCTCTATTTATAGCATTTTGGTCGAAATGATCTTTTGCTGACATGGTAATATTGGGGGCGCCTCCAATAGGATAACTTTTATCTACAAAGCAACGGCTCCCTGCTAATTTGGCAGATTGGGGGCGCCTCGGATAACTTTTATCTACAAAGCAACGGCTCCCTGTTGATTTGGCTGATTGGGGGCGCCTCCAATGCATCCAAAGCACCTCGAAGCGGCTGACGTGGCCACTATTGCTTATCTGCTCCGCAACAATTTTCTGGCGTCCGAGGCGCCTCCATTGCATTGGAGGCACCTCCGGCGGCAGGCGGGCGAGGCGCCTCCAATGCATCGTAGGTGCCTCTAACGACTGGCATCCGAGGCGCCTCGAGTCATCCGAGGCGCCTCCCGCGCCTGGACATCCGAGGTGCCTCCAAAGCAATAGAGGCGCCTCGAGCTGTAGTTGACCATTCCTCTTTCTGCACGCTTGGGTGATGCTTCGGCCGTCCAGAATTGAGCTCACCCGAACCCAACTCTGACTTTCTCCTAGAGCAGGCTTCCTCTCCGTTTTCTCGTCCCTCGGACCGCATCCTTCTCGCTCTACCGGTGTACTTTTCCACAGCTCCTCGTCCTTCGGATGTACCGAGCCCGTCAGCTCCCTTCCCATGTCATCCTTCTCGCTCGCTGCGTCTTCCGCTCGACTTCTTGTGTTCTTAAGTTCCTGCACTCTTAGACACAAGGCATCAAATACACATATGACCTAACTTAACTCGATTGATCATATCTAAACTCTCCTGGGTACTTACAATCCATACTAGATTTTGTCAATTCCAAAAGATACTAGTTCGACACAATTACAACCAAACACTATTTTGATTTGGAGTTGGATATCAGTATAAAGTTGAGGATTCATTAATACGTGAATTTCCATATAAGACATGGTGGATTCTATCAACTGAATGTCTACAGGCATCGAAAGATACTAGTTCTACAGCACATAATTACTACAAAATACTATTTTGATGTGGACACCATTATAAAGTTGAGTCTACAACAAATGAATATGTTAATGCAAATTCCCATATTATATATAGTGGATTTTGTCAATTGGAATGTCCGAGGATAACAAAAGATATTAGTACGACACATAAATGCAACCAATAACTATTTTGGTTTGGACTATAGCATAAAGTTCACTCTACAAAAAAATAGATCCATTAATGTGAATTCCCATATTAAACATGGTATATTCTATTAGTTGAATGCTTGAGGACACCAAAAGACACTTTCCATACCTATTATTCCCTTTCTTGATATTTTTAAACTTTAACTACCCATGATATATATAAATTAAATTTACACCTTAGTTATCTGTAAATTTGATCTTCACAACTATCTCCAGCTAATTAGTTGCTTTAGTTATTTGTTCAATTATGCATGAGTCATGTACTACTCTTATCATTGTTGTATCTATTACCATCATTATCCATCAGATACCTCACTCTTGATCTGTATTTTTCATATATGATATTGTATTTACTCTTAGCTTCCACTTGTATAAATGTTTCATTTGATTGAAAAGTTGGAATTGCACCATTCAATTATTTAGATATCATATGTTTTACACATAGTTATTAGAATCGTACAATTCATATTTGTTTTAAATTTAGATTTAAAATGTGTCATACATATGAATTGTAAAAGAATCACGATGTTTTAATTCACTATGATTTGATACAAATGGTGTTCATACAATTCTTAAAAAGGAAAGAAAAGTCAAGCAAAGATTCGATCTCCACTAATTATTTGATCCCCACCGATTAAAAGTAAACCTAACCTATAGACTTTAAATCAAGGTTTAAAATCTCGATCCGTGCCGAGGTTTTGGTCCCGGACCGGAACGATACAATTTCGATATCGTATCGTGCCATGCCGATATACTTTCGGTATTTTTTTTAAAGTTTAAATATAAATGTATATTAATTTTATTAATATTTGATTATTAAATATGCTTTATATTTTGAGATGTTAAATTTATATTTCAATATTTTCTCATAAGAAGTCTATTAAATTTTTGTAAAAAATATTTTAAAAATAAGTAATTCTCAAAATTCAAAACTAAATTTAAAATTATAAAATAATTTGAAAGGCTAAAAATAATTATAAAATTATTTGAAAATCTTAAATTATTTTTTTAAATCTATTTGCAAATTTTTAATTTTCAAAAATTTATTTGAAATATTTAAGAATTATATTTTTTAAAATTTTTAGATTATTTTAAATTTATATTTAAATTTAAAATTATTTTTAAATTTTTAAATTATTTTATAAAATATTTATTAATTTTTAAAATTATTTAAAAAATTTGAAATAATTTTATAACTATTATTAATAATAGTTTATTTATAAAAATAAATATATTTAAAAAATAAAAAATTAACTAAACCAAAAAAATAAAAAATAAGTAAAAATAAGGCTATCATGACACCATGGCCCTCGCGGAGGGTTTTAGAAATATATATAATTTTATTAGAATTTTTTAAATTTTAAATAAATTTTATATATTTTAATGGGATAATTCGATTAGGATTTTAGGAAATATATTTGGCTATTTATTTAAGTTAGGGGTTGATTGAATCCATTAAAAAATTAATAACATAGGTAGGAGATAAATAAATAATTAAATAAATAAATTATTATATATTTTTAGAATTAAAATAAATAAAATATATAATTAATTAGATAATTTTATTAGCCTCTTTGGATTATCTCTATCATAGCTGATTAAGATAATCAACATAAAGTTCAATTTTAATTATAAAAAACTCTATTTTACTTTTTTTAAAAAAAAATCGACACAACGCGACCTCAGCACGATCGCGGGGGTCGCGCGATGCCTCCACGGCTGCGATCGTTCAATCCTTCTGCTGCGATCGCGGGGTCATGAGATGCCTCCGCTGCTACCACTGGGCTTGGTGTGGGTCGTGCCAATGTCGGTCGACAGGCGGAAC
This sequence comes from Hedychium gardnerianum, assembly GCA_038050645.1. NCBI lineage: Eukaryota > Viridiplantae > Streptophyta > Magnoliopsida > Zingiberales > Zingiberaceae > Hedychium > Hedychium gardnerianum. Next base: position 4,249,718 of record JBBUKS010000001.1, on the reverse strand, counting down.
GAAATGTGAAATGTGTCGCTCATTTCTACCAGCTCAGCACGATATTTCAATCCATGCTTTAAATTAGATCCAATAGATCAAAAATTAAACCATAGCCATTATCGAAGAGAGAAAGGATGAATCTTATATTATATAATAAAAGATAAAGAGATCAAAGCAAGTGAAACTTAGAGTTAGCAATGACATAAATCTTGCCATGTGAAGTTGACACCTAATTGTAACCAAGAAGAACAAATCTTGTTGCATCGAGACATGAAGATGATAATGAGGGTATGATTGATTGAGAATGAGAAACTTTAAGATGCCAAAGCCATCATCCATTCCTCTCTTCATATATCAAAATCGTTTTGTGATGTCAAATGCATCTTACTCTCTTTACATGGTTGTCGCCTTTCTCTTTCTTTTTCACCATGTTGATGTGATTGCAACTCCAAAGTCAACTGTGCAAGTGCCGAGTGGAGTTAACAATAATTTTTCTATGTTTCTAAGCATTTGAAGGTGAAATATCATATTTCCATTTCATTTTAATCGTTAACAAAATGGAATAAATAATATTTTGTTCATTGTTATTCCCATCAATGTATAAAAAGATTTTCTATTATGAATCAACCACTGTTTGCTCCTTAATAATAATGCTATTAAATACAATATTATGTTATTTTACATATTTTAGGATGTAAAAACAATCTCAAATAAAGTAGAAAGTTTTTCGAGCCTATTTATATTAATCTGTAGCCGAACTTTACCATTCACACTTCAATATAATTAGCCAGTTCACTCAAACAATTCACAGTACAAGTGTCAAATATCCTTGAATCATTACTTGCGGCAAAAATGTGATGAGGTTATCTCACTCACAGAAAATATAATGCGATTCCCATAACACAGTAGAATGGAGAAACTTTATGCTGGTTCAAGCTATTACTTCCAAACAGTTGTATGATTGATAGTTTGATATTAACTTGGATGTGCTATTTTTCAATAAGCAAAAAGTAAAACAGTCCTAGCAGATCCCAGTTAGATTGCAAAAAGAATCATAGAATACTGTGCTAATATTCTTTATCTACTTTAGGGAAGAATAAGAGTAGTATTTCGGCACCACGGGCTTAACATTTTTCATTAAAGCATCTAAAACTTACTCTGATCATTAAACACCTGGGATGGATGATTCCTTTGCAAATGCCCACCAGTTAGACCAAACTACAATGACGACAAAGAAAGTAATGAAAACAAGAGAAGATTCCGCATAACTTAAACAAGGCATTACTCAGATGGAAAATAGTTTTATGATTAGACTACTTACAAGGCCTAAAAGAACAAAAACATTGTAAACTATAATAATTTCTAAAAGGATAGTGATTATGGAATCCACTATCTTTAGAAGGTTCAAAATCTTGAATTGCGTTGAAGTTTCGGTCGTTGACTGAAATGATACTATTTCGATATCTTGCCAATAGTGTTTTGATGCATGGTATCAGTAATGGATTATAGTTAAAAAGGGAAGACAATAAAACATAGGAAGAAAACATTGTTCGCACCAAGTAGTTTTAAATCTTGTACTATATTAGACAAAATGATCGAAACATATTATTCTGGTAAATTTACCTCCATCCTCCTGAAAGAGAATAGAGAATAATTATTTTAAATGATTTTATTATTGCAATCAAAGGGGCTTATTTAGACATGTTGTTCAAATAATAAATGGAAAGATTAAATATGGTATTCAATCATAATAATTATAATCATAGTATTGAATATGATAAACTTGGAAATATTATCTTTTACTATCGATTCATGTCGATATGCAGATATAATAAATCTTGATTGATTGAAATCAATTCAAGATTATTATATATTATTATTATTATTCTTGCTATCATTACCTCCTAGCAAACTCAACGGGAGTGCATGAACGTTGAGTTTGATTGTCATTTTATTCAAGCATTGTCTAGATAATGATTTGATAAATATGTCAATAATTTGATCTTCTATAGAGATATAAGAAACTGAAAGTTGTCGAGTTGTCACTCGTTCTCGAACAAAATAAAATCAATCTTCACATACTGATACGAGCATGAAAAACTAGATTTACATTAAGGTATGTCGCTCCAATATTGTCACACCCCATCCCGTTCCTTTGATCTTGCAAATCAACCTCTTTCCCAGCAGCGCCTGTTGGTGCTAGGAGCACCACTTCGAACTCAAGTTGTAATGTAGGACTAAGTTTAAAGCTAGTCTTGTTGTGATCTAACAAAGTTATATCAAGTGTGCAGGTATAGGTTGGGAATTGTTGGTGCAGGGAGCATCATATAATCGAATCTAAGTTTTGATGTTGGCAAAGGTTCAAAATTAAATTATATTGTGATCTAACGAGATTGATCAAATGTGCAGGTAGCTCAACCAAGTCCTAGTAAGACTAGGCAAGTGAAAGTCCTAGTGAGACTAGGTAAAGGAAGTAGGTTCGGATACTAGGCAAGGTGGAAGACTTGACAGATTGAGGATACCAGGCGAGAAGACTAGACGGATCAGTAGACCGAATGTCTAGCAAATCGATGGGTCAGTGAGGACTGGACATCGAAAGAAGTCCTGGGGGTCAAAGGATCGAATGCTAAGCAGGAAGTCAAAACGGATCTGGAGGACCAAGATTTGGCCAATAGTAAGTTGAGGTAAGGTCCTGGAGTAGAGTGATTCTTCCGAAAGGAAGAACGGGTAAGGACGAGTCCTCTTTACGGGGACATCCTTAAGCGTTGATCCGATTGAAAGAATTCACTAAAATTTCGAAGTCGAGATCGAACAGTCAAGGGACTGTCAAACTTATTCATACTATTACTGTTTCTGTGCTAACCCATGTTTTGCAAGATAGGTAGATCGATCAGCCGAATCGATAGACCGATCGGCTATATCGATAGACTGAAAGCTGAGCCAGGTCATTTAGTGTGCTGACGTGGCATCCAAAGTGGAATAGCTGAATCTCGGATTATTGACGTGGCACGGGATAAGGACTGAATGACTGGCGTGGCAAGAAGATAGACTTTGATCTGCTGACGTGGCGGAGGGATCGGTCAAGGATAAGGACCGAGCTATAGACGTGGCAGAGAAGACTCATCGACAAGCTGACGTGGCGAAACGAGCCAATCCTAGGGATCGGTAGACCGATCGACCGGATCTAGATCCGATTTCTACGTTGATTGGTATATCAATCAGAATTATCGGTAGACCGATCCGGTCTATAAAAGAAGTCTTCGAGCCAAGGCTTCTAAATCATCTTTCAAGTGCTCCAATTCTCGTCTCGCTCCAAAACTCTGACGTAACAATACCGTGCTACTCCGACAATGAAGCAACTCTCCAAGATCATCTATTTGTCGGTATATTTTATTATGTATCGTCTTTAGTACTTTATTCTTAAAGGAACGGTTAACTTGTTACCATTACTAATCTTTCTGTAAAGACGAATCTCTTTCTCGTTGTGAGAAAGAGATTAATAGTGAATTGTCCATCAAAGATCGCAGGCATTAAACTAGCCGTCGCCGAGCTGTGAACCAAGTAAAAATAAAGTGTCTTTATGTTGTGATTTTTTCTTATTTCCGCTGCCTATACTTTGAAAAGAAAAGAAGTTTTTGAAAAACGAAAGTTAGCGACGCGCTATTCACCCCCCCCCCTCCTCCCCCTTCTAGCGCTTTTCAATCCTACAATTGATATCAAAGCAGAGGCGCTCTGAATTGGTGCAACCACCATTCGAGCCTTTTTTTTCTTCGCTTTATCTTTTTTTGGTTTTTCGTTTATTCTCTTTCTCCCGCACTACTAATTTATAACCAAGTCTTGGTACATTTCTTTGTTCTGTTTTTTTTTTTTTTTGCAAGTCTTTTGGATCATCAAAAAGGCTACAGCATAGCCCGACTGCCTTTGTTCTCTGGCAACGATTTTGGGTACTAGAAAAGACGGATGGAGTTCCATCTAAAGGCTCGAGTTGAGATGTGGATCGTGATCCAAACTGGATTCACGCTCTCCACCGACGAAGAAGGCGTACCTCTCGAGTGCGACAAGTGGGATAACTCAATGAAGAGAAAGATCGAGGCCGACACTAAAGCAACTCAAACCCTCCAATGCGGCCTAACTAAGGAGGAACTCAACCAGGTCAGACCCTTCATCACCTCGAAGGATCTGTGGGAAAAGTTAATTGAGCTACACGAAGGAACATCCGACACTAAGGTATGTAAGAGAGATTTGCTTTTGAATAAACTGTATAACTTAAAAATGTAGGATGGAGAATCAGTAAGTCAGCTTCACGCCCGGATCCAAGATTTACTCAACGGCCAACACTCGATCGAACAACCAATCGAAAACCGGGACATGATAAGGTATGCATTAAAAGCGTTTCTGAGAAACACCTTGTGAGCATCAATGGTAGATATCTACAAAGTTTCGAGGGACCTTTCTAAGGTAAAACTTGACGAATTATTTTTCGAATTTGAATTTCATAAACAATCTAATGTTACTCCGGTTGAGAAAGGTATTGCCCTAATTGTAAGCAAAATTAAGACGAAGGAGCCAAAGTCCAAATCCCGAACCGAACCCAAATTTGAAGACGAACCGGATTCGGAAGAGGACGAAGAACTCACCTCCGAACTAGTCAACCTAGAACAAATGTTTAAGAAGAAACGGAGATTTATGTTGGGCAAGTGGGTACTATGTTGGGCATAAAAAGGCAAAATCTAATCTATCGGTCTATCGAAAACCATGATTGGTAGACCGATCCAGCTCAAAAAGTTGATGGTCAACTTAGACTGTCATCTCAAAATTATTTCTATTATTTTTGAAAAATCTTTTTCAAAATTTCTTTACTAGTTTTTTATTTTAATTTTTAAATTTTTTTTCTTTTTTTTCAAAACTTCTTTTTTAAAAATTATTCTTTTTCAAAATAGTTTTAAAAATTCTTTTTAAACTCATTTTTCAAAAAAAAAATTAAATAGATTTTTCAAAATTTCTTTTGAAATATTTTTCAAAATAAATTTAAGTCTTTTCAAAATTTCTTATTAAATCTCTTTCGAAAATACCTTTTAAAATTCTCTCCCAAAATTTTACTTTTCAAACTTCTTTTTCAAGAATATTATTTTTCTTCCATCTTAAAATTTTTCTATCTTTTTCAACCGATGTTTAAAACTATTTTCAAAATTTATAATTATTTCTCTATTGATTAGTTTTTGATGTATGCCAAAGAGAGAGGATAGATCAAAGTAAAAACTTTAGATTTTTTTGTTTTTCAAACATCTCTAAAAATATTAATCTCAAGGGGAGAGATAAAGTTAAGGGAAGTAACATTTTACTTAATTTCTTATCGTTAAATTTACTTAAATTTCTTATTGAAGTTCATTTCCTTAACTTTGAATTGTCATAAATCAAAAAGAGGAAGATTGTTTGTGCAGAGAGCATCATATAATCGAACCTAAGTTTTGATGTTGGCAAAGGTTCAAAGTTAAGTTATTGTGATCTAACGAGATTTATCAAGTGTGCAGGTAGCTCAACAAGAAAGTCCTAGTAAAACTAGGCAAGTGAAAGTCCTAGTGAAACTAGACAAGAGAAAGTCCTAGTAGATCAACTAGACCAGATACTTGATAAGATGAAAGACTTGGCAGATTGAAGACACTAAGTGGGAAGCCTAGACGGGTCAGTAGACCGGACGTCTAGCAAGTCGATGGGTTAACGAGGACCCGACATCGAAGGAAATCCTGAGGGTCAGAAGATCGGATGTTAAGCAGGAAGTACAAATAGATCCACAGGACCCAGGTTTGGCTAACAGTAAGTTGAGGTAAGCTCCTCGGTTCTTCCGAAAGGAAGAATGGGTAAGGACGAGTCCTCTTTACGGGAACATCCTTAGGCATCGATCCAAAGGATTCAATCGGATTCCAAAGTCAAGATCAGACAGTCAGGGGATTATCAAATTTATTCATACTATTATTATTTTTGAGCTAACCCATACCAATCAGCCAGATCGGTAGACCAAACATGATCGGTAGACCGCACATGATCGGTAGACCGATCGGCTAGATCAATAGACCGAAAGCTGACGTGTCAACCAGGTCCTTCAATGTGTTGACGTGATATCTCGGATTGTTGATGTAGCACAAGATAAGGACTGGATGGCTTACATGGCAAGATGATAGACTTTGATATGCTGAGTGGCGGAGGGATTGGTCAAGGATAAGAACCGAGCTGCTGGCATGGCATAGAAGACTCATCGGCAAGCTAACGTGGAGAAACTTGAGTAGTCAAAGCCTGATCGGTAGACCGATCCTGGGGATCGGTAGACCAATCAATCGGATCTGGATCTGATTTCTACACCGATCGATATATCGATTAGAGTTATTGGTAGATCGATCTGGTCTATAAAATTAGTCCTCGGGCCGAGGCTTCTAAATCATCTTTCAAGTGCTCCAACTCTCGTCTCGCTCCAAAACTCTGACATAACGCCGTCATGCTACTCCAACAACGAAGCAACTCTCCAAGATCATCTATTCGTCTTTAGTGTGTTATTCTTAAAGGAATGGTAAACTTGTTACGGTTCCTAATCTTTCTGTAAAGACGAGTCTCTTTCTCGTGGGAGAAAGAGACTAATAGTGGATTGCCCATCGAAAGAGATCAAGAATCGCAGGCCTTGGACTTGTAGCCGTCGGACTGTGAACCAAGTAAAAATAAAATATTTTTGTGCTGTGATCTAGCGCTTTTCGATCCTACAGGAATCAGACATTGACCAAGTCCTATTAGGACTAGGTAATGCATAAACTAAGTCCTAGCGAGGCTAGGCGGTATAAATCTTGATTGGAAACTAAGCAGGTAAATTCTATTTGGGAACTAGATGGATCAAGTCAAGTGAAATCAGCTGGGAGCTGAAGTCAAGTGGAGTCAGCTAGGAGTTGAAGTCTCGACAAACAAGTCCAAGTGGAGTCAGCTGGGAGCTGAAGTCTCGACAACTAACACTAGATGGGTCAATTGGGAGCTGAACATCTAGCTAAAATAAGTGCGAGTAACTTTAAATTTTATATCATACTCATTATGAGTAACAAATGCAAGGAAGCAAAGTTCGACGATTTCGGGTGACCAGAAGGGGGTCTGGGCGACTAGCTGGGGATAACTCTCAATTGACGGAGTCGGGAGGTACCAGGCTATCGAAGTGAGGAACGGGACGACCACAACTTTCGAGCAACTGGATGACTTCCGATAGTGACAAGATCCAATGATTCGGGGCAGTCGGTCAAGATTAGATTTGACCTAGCTCTAGGCGACCGGAGGGCTTCCAGTCGACTAGAGACCGCGAACGACATTATCTAGAGGATAAACGTTGCATCCACGTCAGCAACTTCCAAGCGGAGAGGTTTCAGACCGAAAGCATGTCACGTTAGCAACTAAAGAAGCTCTATATAAGGAGCCTCGAGGCAGAGCTTTCAAACGACTCTCAATCTCGTTGTTACTCTGTTCGTGCTCATTGTGCTCACTGTGCTTCTTGTGTTTTGCTACGATGACACGATGCAAGCTTTAACTTTGATCGGCAACCCTAAAACTTGAAACTCTTTCATTTTTTTTGTTGTCATACTAATTCTCGTATATTTTGTGCTTTAACTTTTTAAATTCTTTTTGGGACTTCTCCACCCCAAAGGCTTTTTGGAAATGAGAGATTTGAAATAAGTGTTAAGTTGCTCATGTCCAAATGCTAAGTTCGTACTTAATCTTTGCTTGTCACTGTGATCAACCTCTTGTATGCTTGAATTGCCAAATTGTGCTAAATGTCAAAAGTTGCATGCTTGTTAATTTTGTTAAAGTCTTAAAGTCGCTTGCTTGTTAATTTTTGTTAAGTGTAAAAGTTGCATGCTTATCAATCTTGCTAAGTCATCAGTTATTGCTTTTATTTCACTGTTTTATTCTGTGTGCTTTAAATTTCAAGTTTAATTAGCTTATATATATATATTTTGTTCCTTGCGTGATTTCTCCCAAACCTATTGTCGCCACCGCCTCCTCCTTTTCTCTTCCAGCACTTCAAGCTAAGCGCTCCAACCATGAGTAGCAGCAACAACCTCTGCCCTCTTCCAGCAGTAGTAACAACATTGGCTGCTCCTACCTTCTTCCTCACTATAGCATACTTAGCCACCTCCTCTGCCTCTTTAAACGTCGCAGCCACTCCCTTTGCCTCCATCAAAGGGGAATCAGGATCATTAAGAAAAATAGCTTCGGCATCTAGATCGAGGTGTAGAATTGAAGACAAGTATGATCCGAGGTTCAACGTTCTCAGACTCATCAATAACAGTGCACTAGTGATTCATCCTTTCACTCTTTTTTTTTCTTAAATTTTGTTGTCCTATCCTATTCCTCGATGCTCCCGCAAATTCCTCGATTGTGATTTGTAGCATCAGATTGCCAAAAAAAAAATGATATCTAAAATCTCTTCTTCAAATTTTAGGGAAATACCATGAAAGAGAATGGACGAGAATAGAGAATAATTATTTTGGATGATTTTATTATTGCAAACAAAAGGGCTTATTTACAAATAATAAATGGAAAGATTAAATAATAATTAATAATCATAGAAATGAATGAAGGGATCCTTGGAGCAACGGTAAACTTCAGCAATTGTTGGATTCTCATCGGCAAGAGCTCAATTGAAATTAATAGATAACCTTCACCAAAAACATAGTTCACTGCGTGTAACATAGATTAGAATTGTTGAATTTTTGTATTTGCAGTCATCCTATATTCAAGCATCTAATAAAGTAAGAGGTTGGTAGGAATATTGAGACATTTTAAAGGTTGGGCAATTCCTGTGCAAAAAATTTCTCGCTGATGAGGGTTTCAAAAAGAGTTGATGTACAACCCTGGCTTCACAGAAAGACTACATTCATGACCTAAACCTGGCCACTCAGATAGTGAAATAGTTTCATTAAACCAAGTATGTCAGAGACCTATATCCATTAAGTGGGAGCTGAACCTATTCCCACATTTGTCCTCCCAGATACCCAGTGAGAACCCAACCCACCCCCAACCCACCTCCCTCTTCATCCTTGTATTTCAACTCCATGCCGAAGCAGCAGTGTCCAAAGGTTCCCACAGCAACAACAAAGAGGGCTTTTCCACAGCAGTGCCAATTTAAGATACAGTTTTGTTCATGAGAAATAGGGCATTGGAACTACTATGACACTTGGAAGCAGTGATAAAATCTCAAGATTCTCTTCCATCTCCTATTAATCAGATCAACTCTTATCATTATCATCTTATTCTTATCAATTAACAACTTGCATCCTTGATGTTATGCCTACTTGAGAAGGAAACCCAAATAGAGGGAAGAGTCTGAAAGCAATTATCTCCCTTGTCTACTTAGGTGTAATAATAAAAAGTGAGGGATAAAAAGAATTAGTTTGGCTCTCTTTACCCACTTTTGGTTCCTTCCAAAAGTGGATAGAAGAGGGGAGAAAGAGTAGATACAAATTGAAAAGACTAGGTTAACCGTATATGCATTGGGAATGACAAACTAAGGGCGAGAATTTTCTTTCTCTTCTTTACTCCCTTCTGCCCCCGCCCCCGCCCCCCTTCCATCCCCCTTCCCTCTCTCCCCCCTCCCCTCCTTTTTACATCCCCTCTTCCCTCTCCCAACACGCTACCTTTCTTCAAGTAGACATAATATGAGTGTTACCAGCAGCACAAAGAGGAGACCTATGAGAGAGTCTGTTCATGAAACTTCTAATTTGGCTGTGTACTGAAGTCTTGTTCCCTCAAACAATGGCAACATTTGTTAGCGATGAGTGATACATCCTCTATGGAAGCAAGGAAAATGGATATAGGAGATGTCTGGGAATTTTGGTGGGATTTTGGGAAACTTTTTTCTTGTGTTTTTGAGCCAGACATCTGCTGTATGGTTATGAACAGAAACTATTGGAGAGTGTTTCCCAGTCGTGATGATCTCAAACATGCCTAATGGTGTATCCCCAACCTAAGGAATGAGAGTTTAACCAATCTACCCAATTTAGAATGAATTCCTAACCATTTTATAGAGGAGACACATAAAGAGAGGAGTTTAAGGGATGAATACGAGTGTGGCCAGAATAATCACCATTAATACCCTACCCAATGAGGAGGAACCCTATTTCACCTTTTAAATCATAAATGCTTGGGTTGAATCAAAATATGTTTGCTTCTAAAAATTAATATTCTTTGTGCATACACATAAAATGTTAGATTGTGTGTGCATGATAATGTTTGGTTATATGACCATGCCATAGACCTTAGATTATGCTCTTGATAGTTATTAGATGATCCATTTATATACGTCGTGCTTACCAAGCTTAGGTAATCTCTATGAGAATTATTACCATAAGTAATATTGGAGCTAAATTATAGATGAATATAATAAATCTGTGGAGAACATAGTGGATATGTTAATAACATATGGTGATATATAAGCATTATATAATCATGATACTTATTGTAATGATTACTATGAACCTTATGTTAGCTGGTTCGTATACGAGAATTATGCTAGTATTATGTGATGATAATATACGAGCATGCGATGCTTGTTGGTAGATATACAAGCATTATACCAGCAGCACACTCAATTGGTCCTGATGAGTGTGCGTTTTCGAACTAATAGTGAGGCAAAAATGCACATGCTTGAATGGGCACAGTGTAATACTCTACATAGCGTCATTCACAAGTAACATAATCTAAGATAATAAAACGGGAAGTGGCATTAACACACTTCATGCAGAGTTATTTGCAAGATCCTATTATATGCTGCTACTATTGCTATTGCATTCCTACCCAGCTTTTCCTAGTGAACACCTATTTGTTTTTGCCTCTAGATAATCCCCAAGCAAGTGCTAGGATGAGTTATTAGATGCTCTAAGATGTAAATGTTGCTAGGATTTTGGAGCTTCCTTTGGTTGAACTTTTATAATTGGCTTCCCAAGTTTTATTCTATTGCTTCACTTTTTTATGCTTTAGTATTTTGTGGATGGAGTCAGTTACTTCAACTATTGTTGTTCTGGTACCTATTTAGTATGTTAACAGATGTACTTTTTATTGCATTAAATATTTGTATTAGTTATGTGTTTAGATCAACCACCCAAATAAAAGGAACAAAAAATATAGCATATGTTTGCTTCCGTAAGATAATTCACCATTTGAGAGTTTGGTGAAGCTTGAGCAGCATTGAACAAAGCATTGTTGGTAGATCCTAACTGGTTTATGCTGCTCCTAAGTTGACCTCCTTGGTTAATTTGATTTTGTAAAATATTATGAGACATGTGTGATGTTTGCAATTGTCCATTCTGAAATTGCTGCTGCAACATAGGATGAGAATATGACATCTGATGCTGTCCAGCAATCTACAGATGAAACACTTTTGCATTATGATGGCTTCTAATATGCATCAACAAGATAAATATTTACAAGAGAACAAATTTTATGGGATACACCTGTTGAAACTTTTGATGAGTTTGGCCTGTTATATCATGCAGTTGGGATATTGAGCGCTGCATAAAGGTATTATAGTCAATATCCAACAAAATTGTAGAATTCAAGAAAAATGAATATCAAACAAGCAACCCAAGTTAAAAGAAAGAAAGAAAAGTGTAATAGCTTAAAGTGAAACTTGAAAATTGTGAGATAAAATGAATTCATGTGAACATATATGACTTGTAAAAAGTACAAAACCTGGATACAGTTTTGTAAGAAGTATAAAATGGGTTTGCATGCATGTTTTTGCATGCTTTGATGAGGATAAAAAAATTCTGATATGTTTTCTTATATAAAATTTCAATTTGTTTGGGCTCAAATTTTGGAAATTAACAAAAAAGAAAAAGATTTTCAGAAATGCCTTGTTTCCCAATTCCATTGCATAATTTTGGCTAATTACCCATGCATTTTAGATGGTGCACGAATAACATAGCATGTAAACAGTGCAATGAACAACTGCAAAATTTCTTGATCCATATTCTTCTAATGTCATGAGATGAAGGTTCGAAATCTCGAGACGTGAGTCATGCCAATGTTTTGATCTTTGATAGAACGACATTGTTTTGGTATCGTGCCGACATTTCGATATACAATGTCGATGACAAATTGGAGGTGGAAAGAGAAAAGAGATGAAGAAGAAAAATATAAACTATATTTCAATTTCAATGTTTGCTTTTTATCTACAATGCAACAATTTTAACATTATCTTGTATGAAAACAAGGTATAAAAAAATAACATCACGTTGATTTAGTATGTTAAAAGGTGTATTAAATTATGACATAAAATGATACTCGTTGACATGATTGACACAACAACACAGGAAATATTATCTCGATACAGAGTAAAATCGAGTTTCGGTAATTTATCATAATAGTATCTTTTGACCACTTCACTCGTTACGGCATAAGATTTCAAACCATTGATGAGACCAATGCAATCATGGTGATTTGGTTCAAGTGATGCTTCAAGTTAATGGAGAATATTCTTGAATGCAACATAGGATCTAGGAATTTAAAATACGCCTAGCAATAGCATAAGATCTAATTGCCAAAGTAGATTTGTAGAGAGACATTTTTTAGTGCCAACCAATGATACAATTGAGATGTGATAATAATATTTTGGCACTTATCTATCATAGTAGATGAGATCGTTTTTCTTTTTATTTGTATAAGGTGAGAAACTTGCTTTATAATTCTTTAGCACTGACCTCACATTAACAAACTCAGACATAAATATCATGTGTATCAAACTCTGAATATTGTGTAAGTTATCTTTGGAATGCTTTGGTTGTTTAACTATGCAACAATCATATGTGGCCCACTCAACCAACTAATGGCGATCAACATTAGAAAGTGATGTTCTAGTACAAGGAAAACCAAGAGGAAATGCACTAGAGGTTGTAGGATAAGGATTAGTGATATCTCATTTTCACTGGGTCATATTGGTGAGATCAAATTAATGAGTTATATAGTGGTATAATCAAGGCCCATAAGATCAAGACAAGAATGCATTAGAGGTTATAGGATAAGGATTCGTGGCATCACATATTCACTGGATCATATTGGTGGTATTGAATTAATGGGATTTTGAATGACCTCTATTACTTTGACTCTTCGTACCTCTCCATACCCATGTCAAATACCATCAATCGAACAACCAAAGCTAAATGGACATCATCCATTATCTGTATTGACCACAGAAATGATCCCCCCCCCCCCCCCTATTGTTAAATATAAAAGGAGAGAAGTTAAGTATAAAGGAAGTTATCACAACTTGGTGACAAAAGCTTTTAAATTACCTGGCCTAGAACTCCTGTAATAGAAGATTGCCAAAATTGCTGTTGCACCAGAAGCTGTTGTTGATGTGTTAATTGCATAATCTTTTGTCTCTGTTGCTGTTGCCGTTGTACTTGTTGCTGTGGTGATAGTGTATTCATAATGTTCGGATCAGATCTAGGTGAATTAGCATATGCCATTGGAGGTGTTGATGGATTATCGAAAGCAGTAGCATTGGATGGCGATGGAACAGATCTTCCAATGAACTGTCCTCCAGGTGTCTGTAGCATCTAAAAACAGAAATGGCATGGAAGAAAGAATTTGTTAGAAAATGATTCTAGATCCAGAAACATATTAAGAGATTAAAAGAAAACACCATGAAGAGATCAACATAAGTGCTTTAGCATATATGTACATAGTGGCTAAGACGCTTTGGTTCATAAGTACATCAAATTCAAATACATAGATGAGAAATCTATGCTAAATGAGTTTCATATTGATTACTAGTGCCAATTATCATCATTGATCCATAAGTTATTTCTACCAATATTTCAAAGTTCTATTTTAAGGTTTATTATTACTTTTGAACACTAATGTATCTCAAAATGGAGTAGTTAAGGTAAAATAAACAGTTCGGGAGGGCTACCTGGTAGATGGAATCTTCATATTGAAAAAGAAACTTGTTTTCCTTTTATCTTTCTAAATTCTAACATATACTAAAAACTTCTCCAAGCAATAGGTTGTACCATGGTTTAAAATTTCTACCCATGCCGAGGTTTCGGTCTGGACTGGAACGATACGTATCGTTAGGGGTGTAAATGAGTCAAGCCGCTCACGAGTTATTCGGATCTCGGTTCGAAAAAAAGTTCGTTTGAGTTCGTTCGATTAAGTTAACGAGCCGAGCTCGAGCCTGATTTCGAGCTCGAAAATATTAACGAGCCGAACTCGAGCTGGTCAGTATTTGGTTCGTGGGCTCGCGAACATGTTCGTTTATAGGCTCGCGAACATGTTCGTTTAGAGGCTCGCGAACATGTTCGTTTATAGGCTCGCGAAGATGTTCGTTTAGAGGCTCGCGAACATGTTCGTTTAGAGGCTTGCGAACATGTTCGTTTATAGGCTCGCGAACATGTTCGTTGAAAGACTCGATTATTAAATTTTAATTATATATATATAATTAAAATTTTAAAAACATAAAAAAAAACTTCTTAATCCAACGGATGAGATGATTTTAAAATCCGATCAAATGAAATAAAAGCCAAACACTTTCTCAGTTGCCCTAACCCTACCTCATCCTTTCTCGTCGCCTCTTTCTGTCGCTCATCGCCGCCTCGCTCTCGCCACCTTGCTCATCGCCGACTCGCTCTCGCCACCTTGCTCTCGTCGCCTCGCTTTCGCCGACTCGCTCTCGCCGCCTCGCTCGTCGCCTCGCTCGTTGCCGCCTTGCTTTCACTGCCTCGCTCATCACGAATCTCTTACGGAGACCCAAGAGACCGACAGTCCGTCCCTCAGTGATCTCCAAGCTTGAATCCTACTAGTTCGGTAGCCCCTGATCTTCATTCTCCAAGCTCCAGGTGAGATTTTTTACTTCCTTTCCTTCTATTTCTGTTTTTGGGTGAAGTCTATTTGCTTGATGTTCTGTTTTTGTTGTAGATTCATGTATCATGACTAATAGGACTATTTTTTTTTTCAAAATGTTACATGAACCATAAATCAAACATTCAAGGTAGCTAGATGATGTTCTATTTTTGTTGATTTCTCTGATATTACTCTTGTTATGCTGTGGTGTTAGTCTTCAATTCTCTGATATTACTCTTGTAATATTAGTGATGTAGCTATTAACTTCTGTATTTTAATGTGGAGTGACTAGTGAGTAGTGAGCTAAAAATAAAGAAACAATCCAATGTCAACTCCGCACTTGTCAACGCAAGATTCGACCGTAAATCCAATTTTGGGAGAAATTCAACTTTTTGCAAATAATACCAATGAGGCAACTCAAAGCAATAATGTGCTGCAATCCGAAACCATTGAGAACGAAGATGAAACTCCATATGCTCAAAAGAAAAGAAAACGTACATCCAAAGTGTGGGCTGATTTTAAAGAGATTACTCTTCCAGATGGGACAACAAAGGTTGAATGTATTCATTGTAAACATCGGCTCACAATTAACAAGACTGGTGTTACATCCCATTTTTTGAGGCACCTCAAGGGTTGCATGAGAAAACAAATTAATGAAAAAAATCAAAAAAATATTACTGTTTCTACAACTATTGTTGAATCAGAAACTATCAATGCTGTCCAGAATTTCAAGTATGATCATGGGAAGATAAGGGAGATTCTTTCTCACATGATTATTGTTCATGAGCTGCCATTCCTTTTCTCAGAATATGAAATGTTCAATTTATTGATGAGGACCGCTACTCCATATTATCAGAAGATTAGTCGTGCTATTGTGAAAAAAGATTGCATAGTTTCTTATGAAATTGAGAAGAAAAAAGTTATGGCATCATTAAAAGATGTGAATAGGGTTAGTGTGACTACTGATTTATGGAAGTCAGATCAAAAGATTTCATATATGGTTGTCACTTGTCACTATGTGGACTCTAGTTGGAATTTGCAGAAGCGGAATCTAAATTTTTTAGATGTTCCTCCACCTCATAATGGTGTTTCCATTTGTGATGTGTTAAATAAGTGCTTGGTTGAATGGGGAATTGAAAATAAGGTATGGTCAGTTACAGTTGATAATGCTAGCTATAATGATGTAGCTGTGAGGATGTTGAAGGATAACCTCTCCTATAAAAACAATCTTCCTCTTGGTGGCAAATTATTTCATGTAAGATGTTGTGCACACATCTTGAATCTTTTGGTGCAAGATGGGTTATCTGAGATTCAAGATATTATTTTCAATGTACGTGAAAGTGTGAAACACATAGCTGCCTCAGAGACTCGTGTTAATATATTTAGTGAAATTTCAAAGCAATTGAAACTATCTTCAAAGAAGCTTGTTTTGGATTGTTGCACGAGGTGGAATGCAACATTTTTCATGTTATCAGCTGCTTTAGAGTTCAAAGATGTTTTTCCTAGATATGCAGCAAGGGATGCAACTTATACTTTTTTGCCAAGTGTGGAGGATTGGAAGAAGGTTAGTGTTGTTTGTTCATTTCTTGAAGAATTTAATGAAATAACTCATCTCATTTCGGGAAGTGAATATTCTACTTCTAACTTGTTCCTTACTGAACTTTACACCATAAAAAAGTTGTTAAATGAAGCAAGTGCAGATGAAGGAACTTTCATGGCAGAAATGGCTAACAAGATGAAGGCTAAATTTGATAAATATTGGGGTGATAGCAACTTATTGATCTCTATAGCAGCAGTGTTAGATCCAAGGAACAAGATGAAGTTGATTGAATGGTGTTTTCCGGAGATATATTCTGTTGGTGATGCAATTGAGCACATTTCTACGGTTCGTGAGACATTGTGCATGCTATACAATGAGTATGTTGAAGCTCATAAAGTTAGTGTCGACAGTAGTAATGTTCAAGATGAAACTCAAAGAGAAAGTTTTATTGGTCGGAATAATTTAAATGGAAGAGGAAAAGGTAAAGTAAGGGCAGAATTTTCTAGGTACATTAAGAATGTTGACAGTGTTGAGCAAGTAAAATCTGAATTAGATGTATACTTGGATGAAGGGTGTGTTATTTGTGAAGATGAAACTGACTT
>JBBUKS010000001.1:4209469-4223535 GCA_038050645.1 Hedychium gardnerianum | reverse complement strand
CTCTCTCTCTCTCTATATATATATATATATAGGCATTTTATGTTGCGCGCCCCCATGCGTGCCTGCGTGCGTGCCTGAGGGGGTACGTCAATGTGGTAGGAGGGGGTCAACCCTGCCACGTTGGTGCCCCCCTCAGGCCCGCATGACAGCATATATATATATATATTATTCATCCTTAATTTAATATTTTTTTATATTTATTTTAATGTTAACCACCTAGACACTACTTAGTGGGTCAACCACTTATTGCCTAAAGCCACCTTTTACCTTGGCATTCGTAGTTGCTGGCCTAGTTTGATTGGTATCCTAGAAGTGTTGCGCTTTCTTGACTTGCAAGGACACTCTACATATATAGCACTTTTGCTTAGCATCCCAAGCTTTAATTTTAAGTCTTCAATACCAAAATTTTCAGGTCTAGAAATGCCACAAGAGGGGGAAGTGAGATGTGATGGCCAGCAACCTTTTCCACTTTAGAAAACACCCAATGATTTAGCCATATATTCTTAAATAAAAAATTCTATCTCTTGCGATTTGATCATCAAATCACAAACGGTAGATGAGCAACAGATTGTGCACAGAACCTACATTGTGTAATGAAGATCTGTACTCTTCAAGATTAAGCTAACAAGTCAGTTCATGTTTGAGACATGGTCCAATGGAATCTAGTTCACCCATATAGGGAAGTGTCTAAGAGTATTAAAGGATAATTGGTGACCTTTCCTAGGAAGCATTTGAGAAAATGGTTTCCCTATCAGACTGAATGTCAATAGTGTTTGGTTATGCTTTCTCAGATCTTGCAAAATAATCTCATAGGTTTCAGATGAAACTGATTTGGTGCACATTTGGCTAGAAATAATGAGAAATTGAAGCATATAAGTGCTGTTATAGAAAGTTTCTTTAGAGGACGTAATTTTGAGGGTGATTGATGTGTATTGGCCATGTTGCTCCTTAACAATATGAGAGGCTAAGGTTTGGGATACAAATACATACTAATATCTGTCAGGACCATTATTGTTCACCTTTTTCCTTCAGGAAAAAGGCCTTTAGGTGATAGTAGAGGAGAATGAAGAGAAGAAGATACAAATATGAAAATTGTAGACAAACTAAAGCCTCCAGTTTATGTTTGTAGGGGCATATAAGCGTTCTATGCCTAGCTCCTGTCTGTTTAATCTTTAGGCAATGTGGAACTAAACAAGATTTCACATAGTAGAAAGTGGAGTTCAATAGGAACACTAAGAAAAAAGTCTAAGTAGCAAAGTAATTGATAAAACTTATACAAAACTTCAAACTAGACTTACTTGAACTTTTGAGACCTTACAAAATTGCCTCTTAAATATGGACAAAGATAGTCCAAGGACAAGTAGGGGCATGAGTCATTGGCTCAATACTTTTTGGGAAATTTTCAAATTAGCCAATGGAATTCAATCCGATTATCATTCCTAATGTTGATTTCTAGGAAAAAAAATAGAAATTGAACTATATACTTCAAAGGCTATGTTGAGGTCGCGCATTATGCATAGGCTCAAGTGACAATGGGACAAATTTCTAGTGCCATATGGATCCCATAATTCTATATGATAACAATTGCCTTTTGTTTCATTTACTATCATCTATATTGTAGAATTCCAAAGGGTCAAGATTCTTTTTCCCATTGAAAACGGCTCAAGATCATAGTTATAAGTTATATATCTTGAGTGATTTTCCACACAGATAAAATTAGCAAATCTTTTCTAGTCTATGATTGATTGTTTTAAGAACCTACAAACTGTAGTCATTTAGAAAATATATATGTTTTTTTAAAATGCATTCCATGTTTACAGAAATAATCAAAATTTTGATCACCAACAATCTCAGAAGTCAAAACCATTGAGAAGGATAAAACAATAGTTTTAGTTAATTCTACCTGATGATTATGAAATCTATTATATAAATTTTATGAGAAAAGGAAATGGGTAACTGAAACAAAAACATTATCACAAAAAAAAGCCAATTCTTTAACGAACATCAATGTTATGTTTTAGTTGCTAACAAACTAGTTCATTTCTTTCACCAAGAATTCTCTTTTTACTTAAATAATTCAACAATATACAAACTTGTTTCCATGATTGTCGCAAATTTACATAATTTGTGCTCCATCTTCTAATCTCGGCATTTTAAAAGTTATTAATGCATTGAGTGAACATTTCAATCATAATGATTTTAATAAAAGAAAAAGTATGAATGAGATGATATTCAACTTTGGAAGCGGAGGGGAAAAAAATACCTTGAACAACGCAATAACAACAGAGAAGAAGGTCATAAATGCAGTTGCAAATATTAATGGCCTGGACAGAATAGCTGATCTTCTGAAAACAAATGTCTGAAACATTTATAAATATAGTTAACATTGGCAGGATGAGTTATGACAATGAAAGCAAATTTTCTCAAGTTAAAAGAAACATGTCAAACAAGTGAAGATTATACCGATGCCAAAGTTTATGAAAAAATACTCAATGGTGTTTACCTGCATGTGCAAGAAAAACGCTAGTTGGACAATCACAGCACGAACAACTAGAATGCATAGTGCTGCAACAACAGCAAATCTCTTCCATCTTAGAAGAGGCAACTGTAACAGATATAGTGTCATTGTAATTTGATCCCATATAGACAATTATGAGCTACTAAATATGATTTAAAAAATTATATGACTGAGCTACTACTACCTTGAGCATAAGAATTTTGGGCAAATAGTTGAGCCTCACAAGTTAAAGAGTTAGTTCTCACATTTATACAGGTCATGGACAATTGATATTGGAAAGGAGCTAATCCTAGGTATGATGAGGTGTTGAGAGGACCCTTGTTTATTCCAATGTGGTGAGTTATGGGCCAATGAAGAGTTTTTGTAAGCTTAGATATATGAGTTACTATAACTTAGGTTTAAACAATCAGAAGTTAGACCTATATTCTCTTATCAGAGTGGTAGTGTCCAAAGCATCGATATAAAATATCAACCATGCTGAATGCTAACATTGACATCTTCAAGAAGCCATGCCAGATTCAATAGCCAAAAAGTCAAATAAAATTTTTTAACTGCTATTGCAATTTTCCATCTGTCTTATGTCTACATGTTCATCTCTCGTGAACATAAGAATGCAATGAACATGTAACAATTAGCATTAGTACATTAAGGTGCAGCATCATAAACAGAAATAAACAAAAATTTATAAAAGAACAAAACCTGCTATAGTAACGGCACTAAAATTTACTAATTTTTTTTTAGTTGGCACCAGGTATTTAGCTTACGCCGACTAATTTTAGGGGTAATTGACCCGGCCCCACGGAAATTTTCCACCGGCCACCAGGGTCAATCGGGAAGCGCTCGCAGTAGGCGATCCATCAGCCCAACGTTCTTAGGTCAACCGTCCATTAAGGGAACTTCATCTATTAATTCGTCGAGACTGGGACTCGATCCTTAGATGCCTGGGAAACTGAGAAGGCATCGCTACACCATTGCCCTGAGGACCATGAAGATTTACTATTGCTTTAAAGCGTGGTTTAAAATCGTGTTTCGTTTTGGACAATATGGTCAAAAGGTACCATTTTAGAAACTTATCAAAATTTAATAATGGCTAGCATTGCTATTCTCTTTTGTGTCGATCATGTAGCTCGTGCTCATGAGTATATATTGTGCCAACCCTTGCCACATGATAGCACATATTAAACAAGATAAATTCAATTAATATTATTATTATTATTTTGTAACTGCTTTTTCTAAAATTCTAATTCAATTACTATATAATTCCTGTAATATTAAAACTTATTCAAATTCGTCTTGACACGTATGGATGTAAAAAAATAGAAAGAAACTCATTTTAATTAACTATTTAATTGATATAGTTTTGATTTTAAAAGTACAAAAAAAATTGGAAGAGAATTAATGACATTGTCATTTGTATGCAATTGATAAAAAGGAAAAGAAAAAGGGAAAAAAGCCAATTTGATTCATTCTAACAAATTTAGATTGAACCAAATTGGCATAAAACTACAAGCTAGCCTATTTAGTAACTTGAAACATTTATTTTGTTGGTGACAAATACTTTATAGATATTACTTATGCGTGCGTGGAAATTTGAATTAGATTGTGTTGGTTAGTATACTTTATTGTATATATTGTTATTATATGTAGCAATATAAATATTTTCTTAAGAATTTTTATAGCAATCGCCTATGGCCCTATATACTTCATATGCACTATGCCATAGATTGATTGCATACTTGTGCATATGCTTTGTTAAATGTAGTAGACTTCATGCTTAACTACTAAAGCGTTCTCTTGGAACCTACATATAGTAGCTCCTCATTTTCATATCTCATCGAAAACAATACACAATCATAAATCTGTTAAATGATATGGATTAAATTTATAAAGCATCAACAATATTAAGAAGAAGCAAGTACATAAAAGAAAACCAACTTACGTTGATTGAATATGCAGTTCCAAGGATAAAGCTGACAAAAAGGGCCCAAAATAATGGCCAGGACCTCACAAACCATGCAACACCAAAGCTCTGAAACAAGATACTAAGCATTAGCAAATTTATTTGTTGCCTTAGTGATCCTGAATGCATTATAGACTGTGTTAGTCAATATAAATCTCCTCAGAATAAAAACAATAGTAGTCATCATCATCAAGTCATATTTGTCATTTGATGTCAACTACATGGCTCTTATCTCTTCATTGAGCATGGGATAAATATACATATAATAAAACTCAAACAACATCCAACAATGAATCTGTTGATCCTTGAAAAGTTAGTGAAAAACAGTAATCCTAATGAAGAAGAATTAAACTTAAGGCTGCTGCCTATGATCTTTTCTTTGTCTCTCAAGAGTAAAAAAGTTTAACAATAAGGTAGTTTGCCTAATTACTAGTTACATACATCAACAACCACTTTAGGAACTTCACCAAACTATGATATCTAATAGATGATGCTAACAAATATGCACCTACTCCAACACATTAATTTTGACAAAGCATTTAGCTAACCTTTCGTTCTTTTTGATACTCAGATTAAGTGGAACTTCCATCAATTAGTAAAAATTTGGATCCTAACTTGAATTACCATTGAATAATATCCATTTCTGTAACATCTTTTGGTTTGAATACTATTTTTCCATACACAAAGCAAGAGCTAACAGCTGAAAGAGACTAAAAGAAAATCAAGTTCAACTCCATTCACTAAAAGGTTTAACTGTATCCTCCAATATAGAAAGACTCAACAACACTTTAAATCAGCGAGATGAAATGCAAGGATTCTAGAAAGATGATTGCAATTTAACTGGCATTTAAAATCACTTTCTAGGATTCTTGCCATGTCTGTTTAAATACAGAAAGGGATAAAAAGTAGTTAGGCATATGAAGAACACCAAATTACCAAGGCAGCAAAACTCAAAATAATTGTGATTCCAGTTCTTGGTGAATACTCCCCAGAAGCTAAAGGGAGACTTGGCTTATTAACCTGAATAAAAACATAATACATAAATTTGTCATTTCAGCTGTCACCTCTTAATTAAAGGGAGCATCAGGTTTTAACCCTCCATATATAAGCTATAAAGGAAGTTGTTCAAGAGAATTAATGTAACCTTGTCTATTTCTACGTCAAATACTTGATTTAGTCCAACAATGTAGATATTCATGAAAAGTGCAGGAACAACAGCCTGCAAGAAAGAATTGTAATTGGAAGAAAAAGTCTATCACAGTGAATTCTAGCTAAACGTTTGCTTTAGCCTTTACCTCCAACAATCCAGTTAAAAACAAAGGAGAAAGATCAGATAAGCTCTCAACAGATAATAAGGATATTGAAACTATGCTCATTACCTGTGAAAGCAAAAAATCATTTGTCAAGTATCCACATTAAAAGCCAAACAGACTACTAACTGAAAGAATTAAAAGCAATATATTTGTAAAACTCATAAAGAGTTTGTCTAGTAGATCGCCTCAAGGATTGTCACTTAACTGTTCCTATAACTGTGTGAGGACGTGAAAATCTGTAGAAAGCATCTATTGCGCTCAGTGCTGATTTCAACCTATTATGAGCTTCAGGCTGGGATCCTAATGGATGCCCTGATGTAGCATTAGCATGAATTAAATCATTAGTTCTCTTGGGTGCAAAGATTCTTCTATTGTGGTTGAGCTGATGGTTGGAGGGATCCCATGCAAATCCTTGAACACTACATCTTACTTGACTTTGGTATGTTTTGAGAACACAAAAACCTGATAGGAAAATTAACGCCTATGTCAGATTGACCAAAAAATAAGAACTCACAAAAAAAAATCCCTTGGGGATCCACAGGAGCTAAGAAAAACACCCAGCACAATCATCATTGTAAAATATTGTGACGTGGTTTGTGCTAAAAATTAGTTTCCATAAAATTTTCAAATCATGAATCCTGAATTCATTTTAAAATTATAAAAGGCCTAAATTAGTTGGAACAATATTTATATCCAGCAATATATAAAATAACATTACCATATCATAATATGTTTAATGGAGAGTGTTGATTATTGTTTATAACAAAAAATTGTTCATAATTCACATTATTGAAAGTTTGAAACCATAAAAATAGTGTGTATTTATTTCACTTATGTTCTTGGTATAAACTTTGGGTCTTAGTGGCATCAGCACAACCAAAGAAAGGAAGAGGAAAACAATGAAATATTACATTACGATACGAGAAAAATGATTTCAAAGTGGCAATAATTCTTCTTCTTGGATCTGTTGACTTCACCCACAATGTTAAACTCTGAGTCTCAATGCATTAAGACTTGTTCTTCCTCTCAGCCATCATTAAATATTGATTCAACTCTCAACATCCACTTTGAGTCTTCACAAGATAAGATTTCTTTTTACATTAGATCTAACTCTCCCAGACCTCTCCATTTCTATAATGCAACAACTTTCCTTTATAATAAGTTAGATTGAATTAAGAATTGTGTTTAGTTTTGATGGGCTGGGTTTAGATTCTAATGAAGCATATTTGATTTTTGATATGTCATCATGATTCCATCAAAATTTGATCATATATGATATGTATTTTTTTCACTTAATGTGTTATACAATTTTTAACAACTGTCTATGATGTCTAATTTGTTTTGAATCTTTTAAAATGGTGGACACTGCAATTCCACTATTAGAGTTGTAAAAAGATTGAGCAAAGTTAATTTAAGCTCAATGTCAATCAAAGTTTTATATTCAAGCTACTTTATAAAAGTTAAATCAACACTTGAACAGAGTTCAAGTTATGGTTTAAAATTTCAACCCATGCCGAGGTTTTAGTCTCAGATCGGAATGATACGGTTTTGGTATTGTATCGTGTCGTAACGTGTCATGCCGATATGGTTTCGGTATTTTTTTTAAATGTAAAATATATTAACTAAAAATTAAAAATTTAATCTAAATATTTAAAAAATAAAATATTAAATATTAATTTAATATATATATATATATTAAATTAATAGAATAGTTTTATTAGACTTTAATTAAGCCTATTTAAATTATCTCTATTATAGTTGGGAGTTGATTAAAATTATTATCCTAAAATTATTTAATTAACCTAAGTTAAACATGTTCCCTGTTTCGCTATTGTTGTTCCGTGCGGGGTTGTTCGACGCTTTCGTGGCCACCGCGCAATGCATCCGTAGCGGGCCCATGTGATGCCTCCGCGGGGCTCGCGAGAAGCCTCCACGGCCGCAGAGCTCGCGCGACGCCTCCGCGGCCACCGTGGGGCCTCAGAGCGTGTCAGCACCAAAGGTGTGTCAACACCGAAAGTGTGCCGATGCCAATTTTGATCCGCGGGCGAAACAAAATGTTTCGCCGATACCCAACTAAACGGCATGAGATTTTAAACCATAATTCAAGTTATTATCAAACACAACTAGAGGCTAGATTATGCTTATAAGTTGGCTAAAAATAATTCAATCAACAAAATTGTATTGTATTCTTAGCTATTTAGTAAACATGCTATATAAATAATTAAAACCTTGAAGTTAGTTTATATTGTATATGACTTTGAATAATGTGCACTGATGCACTATTGCTCATGATAAACTGAGTTATTTATATTTTGATGATAATTCATAAGAAATTTGAGAGTACATTTTATTCTAGATAAAATATATAATTAATTGAATATTAATAGTGCATGTGCAGTAGATACATGTAAGTTACATTTAGAACTTCAAGTGGATATTCTATGTTGTGCCAAATACATAGATAAGTTTACAAACAAGAAGATAATTGAATTAGTTCAAGAACATTGTTTGTGAATGGACAAATAAGCTTGTATTGGAAGTCCACAAGCACATATTCATTCATCAATAGTTTTTAAAAAGTGAAAAACCATGAGTCAATTACAATAATAAATTAAAATCAAATGCACTACAATACATTTTGAATTATACAAAATTTATGATATAAAATTATTTAGAAGAATATACACAAGTAGCAAAGACATGCATTATATATGTATTTTTATGTGCATCTAATTTAAGCCTAATTAGGTGTCACTCGAAAGATTTGGACATTATTAGAGAAAGTCTTACATAGACTTCGAAGGCAGATGTAACCAACCCAAAATAGTTGGGACTCATGGTTTGTTATTGCCCTTTCTTTCGGCATATGCATTAAGTATCTGATATCTATGGGTGTACCATATGTATTACATTTTTTTATACATTTGCAGAGTAAATGAGCTCAAATTAGTTTGTTCATAACTTGAAGATGGACTCAAGTGAGCCTTGAACCACATAGTGAGTTTGCCAAGAAATGCTTGGTTTATATAAAGACCCTCTCTGTAGCTTAGCTAGGTTATTTATCACCTTCAAAGATACAACTAAAATAAGAAACATAGTTTAACTATTGTTATTGTCTATATGATTAGCTTTTTCACTTGGCTTTGTAGATGGGAGCGATCCTTTATTGATTTGAATTGAAGAGATAGGTAAAATCATTTACATGAGTTGAAACTATGTACAATACTTAAAACAAAGGTTGTGTATTACCCAAAAAAGTATTAGGATCGATTTGAATTGCATGAGTTGAAACTATGTACAATACTTAAAACAAAGGTTGTGTATTACCCAAAAAAGTATTAGTACTTCAATCTTGCTAACAAGCTAACACTGAAAAGTAATGGCAGTATGGTGACAGTGCATAGACCATCAAACTATGTCAAAATCATTTCATTGACAATATAGTCACTTCCTGAATTAGTAAAAAAAAGATCATGCTTCTTATGACCAATAGATTGAAGCTTTACAATTTTCTTGAAAGTAAGATTGGTGCACCTCCAATAAAAAGATTATTTACTCTACTATGAAATTCTTTGATGCTACCAAAATGAATCCCATTTTCATCACGAGAATACCTTTTATTCGTTCGACACTTGAAAGTGACACTCAACAAAGCAGAGAGATAGAGATAGATGTCTTTTCCCTCTCATAATCATATTTATGGTAGTAATGTATGAGGATCACCACCTATTCAACGATATGCCTACCTAAAGCCCTGAATACTAGACCTATAAATCTTTGGTTGAGACATGCAAGTGACTCCGCAGGTTCCTTCTCCGGTGAAAATGTCACGAGCGAAGTCAAAGTGCAGCAATTCAACTAAGAATTCGACGCATGCCCAAAAACCCTGCTTCCTTGAAGTGTAGCAGAGCAACACCTCAACTTTCATCTTAGAGTACTATTCACCTATATACCATGTTATATCTTTAAAAAAAAATATTAAACATTATGAATTGATTAAATTTTTTTTATAATCACACTTGATTCAAATTCAAATTAAATTGGATAAGTTGGAATTAAATCAAATTAATTGATATGGCTTGGCTTGGATAAGTTAGGGCTGAACCAAATTATATAATTTAGGTTTGATTTGGTTCACATGGTTTAGGGTTTTCGAGGCTAAATTAGATGATTTGGGTTGGTTCAATTATATTCTTGGTTCACATGGTTTAAGGTTTTCAAGATGTTTATATATTTAAGGAATTTAGGGTTAGAGTTTATCTTTGTGTCTGCTCCCCGCCCTCCCTTTCTTGCAATTTTGTCGCTTCTCTTTTTTTCGGTGGAAGCAATTGCGGCCCTCCTTGGAAGTCTCTGCCATCTTGGTGGAAGAAACACTTCGTCTCTATCTATCCTAATTAATCCTTTAGTTTCTAAGGGATAATATAACATAGGAGTTTCAAGAATTGAGAAAATTATTTAGTTTACCTTTTCTAGAGGCATGGTTATAAGGTAAGCCCTTTATCATGGTCCTTGTTTTTGATATTGTGGAGTTGAATCCATGCTTATATTGATTAATAACTTGTGGATCTAGTTGTTAAGAGAGCATGAAGATACTTTGGGTGATTGACGAGGATGTGAATTACTTCAATTAAGGTGGGTCTTCCTACTTGTTTCATTTTAACTACCTTGTGCATGATTAATTTTGTTAAAGTGGATTTAATGATAGTGTTTGAAAAATAATTCCTTATATGATCTTATTTCTCCTCTTGTTGGTTGATATATATCTTCACATTGCTTCTCCTTATCTAATCTTATTGCTATTCATCCCTCCTTGTTGCTTCTTAAAATTTATTTATGACAAAAATAATTAATTGAAATTTAGATATAAAGAGCATGGAAATCAATACTAATCTATAAAAAAATTATAAACTACCCTAAGAAACTGTGAGAAAATTAGAGATGTCATTATATTTCCAAATAAATAAAGTAATTGATAGATTGTTTACACTTAGCTTTGGTTTTGCTCTCTGAATGAGCTACGTGTTATTTGTACTAAATTGACAAAACTATAAATGAACTACCTTGACTGTAGAGTTTTGACTATGGTTTGAATTTTCAAGTTATGCCATCCGAAACAAGCGATATTTACCGTTCCGACACGAGATCGACACCGGTATCCTACCGGCACCGCGACCGCGAGGCCTTCGCGATCTCGCATGGTCGTTCACCCTCTATATGTATGTATATGTGCATACATGATGTATTTCGTATTGGATGAATTGCGGATCGTTTACCTCATGTATGTATGATACATCTTTACTGGGTGGATTGTGAGTCGTTCATCCTTTATACATATCTATGATATACCTCGTATTGAGTAGATTGTAGGTCGTTCACCTCACGTGTATACGATACATCTTTACCGTGTAGATTGCGGGTCATTCACTATTTATGATGCAATTCGTTTTAAATGGATTGCAAATTGTTTATATATATATATATATATATATATTAACTAGGTATCAGTGATTAATCTTGAGATGGACGATCCGGCCCCACATTCCGGCCACCGAGTAAACCCAGGAAGTGTGGTGCTAATGATGTGGCGACCCAGCATCACCCATTCAATCGTCGTAAGTGTTCCCTGCGTGGGAATTGAACCCGGTTGCTTGGGAATGAACCCTGCCTCTTACCACCACACCAAGCCCTTGGGGTATATATATATATATATATATATATAGGGCTTTCATAGCCTACACACCTTATCCTGCACAACCATGTGCACCTGTTGAGGTGGCATAATTCTGATCATTGATCATATCACACATATTTTGATCAATGATATGCAGGTGGCCACCTCAGCAGGTGCCCACATATTTTGATCAATGATATGCAGGTGGCCACCTCAGCAGGTGCCCATGGTTGTGCAGGATAAGGTGTGCAGGCTAACAGAACTCTATATATATGTGTGTGTGTGTGTGTGTGTGGCGGATCGTCTATCATATCTAGTAAATTTTATGGATTGATTGATAACTTAAATCAAGAATACCGGTAAAAGAATAAAAGAGAAAGTATGAGAAATGATGAAATCGTATAAGAGAGGTTTAAGAGAAATTTTTGATAAGAGATTAATGATTTTAAGTGCAAAAAATTATAACCTTGACTATCTAATATTCTTTAGACTTTTATGAGATGTACCATTTTACATTATAATTCTTTCTTATATCTATTTTGTATTTATTTTTAGAGTTTTTGATCTCTAAATTAATTACTAAAATATGTATTTATAGCTGTCAGACGGGCCGACCCGTGGCGGGGCGGGCCGACCCATGGCGGGCTAGTCATTTGGTGAGGCGGGGCGGGACGAGCCAACCCATCATCTTGGCGGGTTGGGAAATCCCCAACCCAACCCAAGGCGGGTTGCAGATTAGGCAGGTCAACCCCACCAAAAAATAAAATATATATATATATATATATATCATTAAAAAATTTAAGTTTGGGTTACGGATAAGGCTGGTTGGATCATACTTTGAAAAGAAATGATACTCCCATCAATTTCCTTGTATCTTAATCAATTTGTTTACATTTCATAGGCATGTTTAGATGAATTATGTAGTATTCTTGATATTAGATGTCATACCATAAGCTGATGAAGCTCACGAGCTCATTAAATTTTTCACTTTAGCTTTAAGTTTTAAAGAATTTTTTTTTCTCAACCAGCGGGCCAATCCAAGCCCACGTGGGCTGACCCACACGGGTCGCGACCAGACAGGTTGACCCATCTTTAAATGGATTGATAAAATTTTAATCCAACCCGCTTAAATTATTTGACGGGGCAAATAAATCCGACGGATCTAATCTAAATTGACGGCTCTACATTATGTATTCAAGAGGTATGCATGTAGTAAGTTTAATTAGTTTTTATATATATTTTACTATGACACTATTGCAGTTGGAGAAGTTAGCTTCGTAGCTAGACTTGTTCGTACTGAGCGTCACATACCATACCGTACCCTTCTTCACCAATATGAAACATGAAAAAAAGCGAAAAAGAAAGTTTTTCCCAAAGCATCCTTGCGTTCACGAGACATCAAGCAGGAAAATATCAAGAAACTTCCAGTTACCCCGTGCCTGCAGTGACTCCAATGAAACGAGACATGAATCAAGGGCTCCTGCGGGCGTACCTGGTCGGTGAGCAGGAAGGGAGAGGCGAGCAAGAGGAGGGGAAGAGAAGGACGGAAGAAGAGGCAAATCCATGGCGATTCACTTCCCAAGCTCAGGTCAGGCGCGTAACTATCTACAGTGCACGGCAATGACCTGACGCAGCGAGGGTCCATGTCCAACTTAAAGAAAATGCAAGCCAATGAAAAAGAGTTTTTTTTGTGGAAAAGCAAAGTAATGCCTTGTTTTATTTGTTTTAATGTCATGCGAAATCTTTTTTTTATTTATTATTATTATTATTATTCTCTCATGCTCGAATATGCACCGTCCAAATAGAAGTGGAGGAGACGTGGAAGCCAGGGAGAGGTCTTATGACGTGAATCTGCGTCCAGTAAAAAAAATAAACAAAATTTTCAAGAATTTACCAATTCTGATTGACATATTTAGCTAGATGACTTAAGGAATTTGTTCTTATACAAGGAGAATTCATTTTAAGAAGTATTTAAAATTTCAAAGACATAATAATTTTCTTAAAAAAATTAGTTTGTGCTCATGTGTTTATTTGAAATTTTATGTATAAATTTATTTTCATCTAAAATATACATTTTAAATTTATAAATATTTATATATCCTTATGCTATCTAAATAATTCATTTTGACATAAAGAAAATGATTTATATAGGTAAAGTTCTAGAAACAAATTGTTTATGACAGTAGTGTTCAAGTAACTTGATTTTATAATAGTAAGCACATTAAATTTTTAAAGACCTTTTAACCGTAAATTGCCCTAAAATCCCATTTATATTCTTATTAGAAAACTTTAGTTTTATTATTTTTCTTAATTAAAAATTGATTATATATTTAATATGATGTAAAAATACCTTGTTTGTCAAAATGACTAAAAAGTTAAATACTTATGCTCTAGAGGATGAATTTAAAAATTAAGAAAAAAAATTCATGCGAAAAACTTTTCTTTATTTATTTTCATCCACTCAAAATCGAGCGGAATGTATTTACTTCCTTCCTCGTTGTGTGTTAAATACGACAAATAAATTAATTAAAAATCATGCTGCGGGCCATGAAATAAGATTAAAAGAATTTTTGGAAAATTTTAGAAATTTTCTGGGATTTAATT
>JBBUKS010000001.1:4169157-4205686 GCA_038050645.1 Hedychium gardnerianum | reverse complement strand
TGGTTTTCTGGTCGTGTAGACCATCGTTTTTATTTTCTTTGTATTGTCATATACTCTGCGTGGTTGTGTAATACCCGTGTGGGGTATTTATTTCATAACTATACACTGCGTGGTTGTGTAATACCCGTGTGGGGTATTTTGTGCTTTATTATTGTTTGTTACGTTGAGATACATACCCATGTTGGGTATTTGTTATTAGATTGTATTATATATTGAGAAATATTGTCCGCCGTACAGGGAAGGTACTGTCCGATTTTCGTCGGACAAATACCCTCTCGGGGTGTGACATTACCTTCAGCCGGCCTTGGGTCCATCGTGTATTTTGGAATTTGTATGAAAATAAAATCTTATTTATTTAAAGGTTCGATTTCTTAGTGAATGGAGAATTTAACATGTTATTGAGGTTTTTTTTTAAAAAATATATATTTGTTTATTTTTTAATTTGTGTTAACTTTTTTTTTCCTTCTCTTTCAAAAGGACAATTCTGGTTATAATCAACCACGTTTTTTCTTGCTTTACTGACAATGACTAAATATTTATTAATTTGTCAAGGAAAGTTGCAGAAATTATATTATTCAATGATACAGATTTCATGCGTATAGATTATCACAAGAAAATAGAGATCGAATTTTATGAAAAAAAAAAATCATTCCCATTTAAAGAGACACCGCTCACGTTGGAAAGATTATTTATTACAAAGTAAAATGAGCTAAAGCTAGAAAACTCCACTAAGTTCAAATTCTTTATTAGATGAACTCGTCGGAGATAAATAAAAAATTGTTGAATTGAAAATTTAAATTGGCTAAACTCAAGAATATTGAGTAAGAAAAATCGAGTCAAGAACGTCAAACCAAAAAGGTTAAGTCGGTCGAACCAAGAAAACCAAGCTGCCAAATAAGAAAGGCTGAGCTAGGAAAACCAAACTATCTAGCAGGGAGGTAAGACTATCAAACTGGGTAATCCGAGCGAGTAGAGAAGATCGAATTGTCAAACAGATCAAATTAGTTGGGAAGGTTGAGTTGTCAAATAAGGAGGTCGACTTGTCGAACGTGAAGATCGAATAGGGAAGGCCGATTGCCAAACAGGGAGGCAAAGCTTTTGGGCAGGGAAGTAAGGCTATCGAGTAGGGAAATAGGGTTGTTAGGTAGGGAATAATTGAGGCCCGTGTTTAATATAATTTTCCTCCAATGGTGCTTAGAGATTCAAATGGATGTTTATTTCTTAAGATATAATTACTCTACCACGTTAGCACCCAAACATTAGTTGTTCATGACAAAGTATTCGAACACTATCACTGAAAGGCGGAAGGTGGAGGAAGAGTAATTGTGGCAAAAGGCGAAACGCTCGTCCTCAGCGCCTCCGCCAATCCGTCCCAGAACCAACACGGAGGAGGTAGATCACGAGGGCTAGTCTAGCCAGCCCGAACAATGACTAGTACATAAGGAGGGCAGGAACCTGGCTACTAGCCAGGATTTGACCCCCAGACCTCATGATGACAACACCTCATGCACTAGCCATCAGCTCATCCCGTGGGGATAGCTGTTGACTTCTCAGATTAGCCATTGTCGTAGTCTAATTGGATATCTCTAAGGCAAATGAACCAATCCATGTTAATACCTATTGATCTTCCCGACAAACATGTCACTCATCCAATGGCTATTGAATTTAGTGAGTAATTCTACCCACATCAGGATAATGTTGAAAACCACCACAATAATAGTATAAATTCATGAATTATGTATCATATTACTATCATATGGAAATAAAGTAAAAATGTACAAGAAGGAAAGTTAGTGCTGTTATGTGAGTATATGTAGATATTGACAGATGCCAACTAGAAGATATTAAATATGGTAGGTTAGATACCAAATAGCCTGATAAAAGTGATACTGGTTGTAAAAGAATACGACGAGAATAAATCAACAATTAATCTACAATATTAACAAAAGAATGAAAAGAAAGCGATTGTATATGGCAGGTAGGACACCAACTAGCCTGAAAAACTGATATCGATTATAAAAGAAAAGGTAGAGAACAAAGAAAATTTTAATCTATGAGAATAAAAATAAGAATGGAAATGGCATCAAAATCTATATACCAAAGAGACAAATGACAATTCAACATCAGAAATGAAGGTACAAAATTCAAAAGTTGACTCAAACACTAACATTATAATCACAGGTTCAATCCAAACATCGGATTTGCATAAAAGCCGATTGACCAAACTCATCATTAAAAAATTTTATACTGATAAACAATAGGTAAAGATTTCACTCAAAAAATAAACAAATAAAGAAAAACTCTTGATTATTTGCAAAGTATAAATTTCCTAAAAATGGAACATCTGAACTAGGAAGGATCGATGAAAAATTTTCTACTTTGATGTAATAGCAAGTTAAACATTATTTAATGTACAAATATGATTTCTAATACAGACTATCCAGAGGAAAACAACAAATTTGTCAAGTGAAAAAAAGAAAGTGAAATTAACACTAGAGATTACCATTATTCACATTTTCCAAAGGAAAATTAGAAGAATGAACTTTAAAGAAATAAAAATATTTGCATCAGATTTTCTTATACAATATAGGTATGGAAAAGAAACAATGCTCGAGTTGAATCTAGGTACTACAAGCATCTAACCTTAGAAGATATTGGTGTGTCAATTCTCCACTAGTGATGGCACCAGAAAAAACAGAAGGATCAAATCCGAGACTCTTCAACTTCTCGATTGTTATACATGCTCTCCTTGAAGAATTACTTATAACCACAAGCTTTGCTCCTTGACCAGCTAGCTTTTTTACTAATATGGTAACAAGTATTCAGCAGTGGAACTTCAACAGTCTTATGTTTGGAGAAAGCTAGTACAATGAAAAAGGAGGAAAGCTGACATACAAGTGAATATTGCTCCAGGATATGGTTTTTTCCCATCATGAAGAACTCCAAATTGATCCAGCAACCATACCTATCAAAAAGTAAGAAAGAATGATCAAAACCTAGCCATCATATCACATAAATACATAACATGAGCTTTCATATTTATCTTTTCTCTTTTTTTTTTGTTTTTCACTTACAAGATCTTCCTGATGACTATAATTATGATGGCTTTACATTAGTAAGATCAGGTCAAATTCAAAATATGATGAAAAACTGTGACAAACAAAAATATTCATTAGGAAATGCTAGGTATGTCATTATCTATTTCTTTTCCAGAACCATATACATAATGAGTTGTATGACACATCCAATATAGCCAGTGTTGTAAATGGTGGTAGGCGGTGGCAGCGGTCAGTGACCGCCTACCGCTTCGGCCACCTAGGCGGTTGATTTATTATTATTATTTTTTTATACATAATATTATACATAATCCTCGGTTGTATTAAATAAAAAAAAAATTAAATATTTAAAAATAAAAAATAATATATATATATTAAGTTAACGGAATAATTTTATTAGGTTTTCATTAAGTCTATTTAAATAATCTCAATCATAGCTAGGGGTTGATTAAAATTAGTAACCTAAAGTATTTAATTGAACCCAAGTTAAAAACCTAACTCCGGTCTCTTACCACTATTTCGCCCACGTGACGAGTCCAACACGTCGTTGGGACCACGTGACGAGTCCGGTCGCGTCGCCCGGACCACACGACGAGTCCGAACACGTCTCTGAGACAATACGACGCGTTCGGGCCCATTGTCAAGCTCGGGCAATGTGTTCAGGCTCATGGCGTGTCGGCACTGGAGTCGTTTGACCGCCTGAAACACTGCCTTTGCCTAAGGCGGTGGGGTTGATGACCGCCTCCCGCCTATGTAGAACACTAACAAAGGTTAGTTTCCTAGACCTTGAAGAACAACAACCAAATCCGATATGTTTTTCAATGTACTTCCTCTCATTATAACTAAAGTAGATATATTGAAACGGACACCTATTTTGAAGATGTAAATAGTTTATTAGAAGAAATATTTCTCTCAAAGTTTTAATATTATCAAAGAAAATGTGCCTGGTTATAAGAACGAGGATTAGAAGGCGAAATAAAACATACTTATAGATTCAGCCATTCAAGGGACTAGATCTCACAAAGGTGGAAAATATTGACTAGAGAAAAGAATCAGCAATACAACAAGAATAAGATGACGGTTCACACTTCCTTTGTAAACAAGAAGTGGGTTGTTTGTAGGATATCTATCATGTTAATATATAACAACGACAACCAAACTTTTATCCCACTAAGTGAGATAGGCTATATGGATCCTTCTATGTCATTGGGTTATATCCTCTACTATATCGTCATCTATATTTAAATGAATTTCATCTTGGTCTCCCTCTTCTTCGATTAATATGCGTATTTGTCATGGTCTATCACCTAACTGGGGTATTTATTAGTCGCCTAAGTACATGTCTATATCATCTAAAGCACGTCTCTCAAAGTTTTCCCTCATATGCATGATTTTTTCTCTAATATTTTCATTTCTTATTTATCCATCATCGTATGTCCGCACATCCACCTTAACATCGTTATCTCTGTGACTCATCTTCTACTCATGTGCTTGATTCATAACCCAACATTCAACTTCTTATAACATAATAGGTTTAACCACCATTTTGTAAAACTTCTCTTTAGGCTTCAGAGGTACCTTATGATTGCAAAGAATATCTGACGTCGTCCTCCATTTCAACCATCTGTCAAGTATTATATGTAAAACTTCTCTATCAACCCATCCATTCTTTTATGAAAAGGATCCTAAATATTTAAAGCTCTTAGTTATAGGTAACTCATCATCTTCTATTTAACAATTTCCTTACTATGTCTAATACTATTACACTTAAATTCTATATATTCGATTTTTACTCTACTAAGTGAAAAACTTTTTACTTCCACTATATCCTAACAAATTCAAGCTTAGTATTTACTTCACGTGTCCCATCGATTAAAACAATGTCATCCGTAAACAACATGCACCATAGTAACATGTCTTGGAAATGTATTTCATCCATGACTAGTGTAAAAAGATATGGACTTAGAGCTAATCATTGATGTAACCCTATTTGTATGAGAAACGCTTCAATTAATCTGCTTAAAGTCTGCACTCTTATCGTTACATCCTCATATATATATATACTTAATTATTTCAACATATGCTACACTAGCATGTTTCTTTTCTAAAATTATTCACATAATTTTCCTTAGGACTCTGTCATAAGTTTTTTTATGTCAATGAATATCATATACATGGTTTAAATTACCGTTTTGTGTCAGGCGAAATGGGCGAAATTTACAATTCCGTCCGTCGCCTAGCACATCCAGTACGAGGTCACCGCGACCTCCGCGGCTCACGGCAAAGCCTTCCGCAACGTCCGCGTCTTGTGGCGAAGCCGCCGCGACGTCCATAGCGAGACCGCCCGACGTCCACGGCGAGGCCGCTGCGACGTCTTCGGGTTGCGGCAAGGCCACTATGACGTCCGTGGGTCGCGGCGAGGCAAGGATGCGCGTGGGCCGCAGAAAACGAAAATTAAAATTAGGTTAATAATTTCAATCCACTCCTAGTTATAAATCGATAATCCAAACAAGCTTAATCAAACTCTAATAAAATTATCTCATTAATTTAATATATATATATATATATTATTTATTTTAATTTCAAAAATATATAATAAAATTTTTATTTATTTATTTACTATATAAAAGCGTCGCGATCTCATAATTTTTCCTTTTTCTTTTTTAAAAAAATATTTTCTTTTTTGTATTTTGTATTTTTTTAATATTTAAATTAAATTTTTTATTTTTAATTAATATATTTTATATTTAAAAATATCGAAACCATATCGGCACGATATGGTACCGAAACCGTATTGTTCCGCTCCAAACCATATGTAAGTCTTTTACAAATATTTTTCAATCAATTGACTAAAAGGATATATAACTTCTATCGTTGACCTTCAAGCATAATTCTAAATTAATTTTCGATCACCCTTCTTAATCTTTTTTCTATCACTCCTTCTCAGAATTACATGGTATCGCTTCTTAGCTTAATGCCCCTATAATTCGCATAATTTTATCGGCCTATTTTATATATGGGGACCAGAGTACTTACCCTCCACTAATCATCCACCGATCAGGTATTTTTTTTGTTTTCAATATTAGATTGAATAATTCGTAAGTCATTCAATACCCTACTTCCTTGAGCACTTCCATACGTCTATCGTAATACCATCTTATTCAACCATTTTTTCATTTTGCATCCCATTTAACGTCTATTTTACTTTTAAAGTTTGAATTCTCTGATAAAATTTAAATTTTTATATTCCTCTTTGTCAGATCCTACTTAAATTATCTGAGCTAAGTTGGTCTCTTAAAACATCATTATAAAGTTGATGAAAATACTTCTTTCATCACTCTTTTATTTCCTCATCCTTGTACTCTATTTGATTCATCTTTAATACATTTTATTTGAGTAATATCCCTTGTTTTCCCCTCTATTGCTTTAACTATTTTATAGATGTCAATTTCTCCTTTTGAATCAAATTATCAATGCAAGCATTCAAAATCTTCCATCACTACTTTCTTAGTCTAGGATACTTTTCTTCATTCTTATAAATGTGCAATAACTTATAGGTTGTTCGTTTCACAGTCACTTTTATAAGATTCTTTATTTAGTGGTGTCCATCTTCACTCACCGAGTACACTCTTAAACACCATTTTCAAAATTAATATCTTATCATATACTGTATTCGAGTCACCATATATTTCTTCTAATACTTGTTCTCTACCTTCTCCTTAAAGTTACTTTACTTATCATCCTTTAACTTCTACCCCTTAATCATAGCAGTAATGCATGTTTCCCATATTATACTTAAAACGCATATCTAACACCATTAATCTATGTTAGATGGTTAAGTTTTCTTCCGGAATGACCTTGCAATCTTTACAAATTTTTCTATTCCTCTTCCTGACTATAAGAAAATCAATTTGCGACTTATTATTCCTACTTTTGAATATAATCAAGTGTTCTTCTCTCTTCTTGAAAAACGTATTAGCTATTATAAATTCATATGATATCGTGAAATCCAATATAGCTTTTTCTTTTTCATTTCTTATTTCAAAATCATAGCTTACATGCCTATTTAGAACTCATTTTATTAAAATTGTCAGATTTTTTATATTACCTCATCTAGATCTTCCCAAAACCTATATTTAGTATTTTCATCTAATCCTACTTAAGGTGTATATATACTAATTATATTAATAGTTTCTTTCTGTACCACTATCTTGATAACTATAATTTCATCTTCCTTCCTAATTATTCCTACTACTTTGTCCCAAAATGAACTAATTACAACATTAACTACTTCATTTCTTGTTTTACTATTTCTTGTACCATAATTTAAAATATGAATTCTCTATCATCTTTATATTCTGCCCTACACATTTTGTCTCTTATAGATACAAAATATTAATTCTTTTTTTAATCTAATCATCATATCTATTACCTTCATTATTTTATTTGTGAGCGTTCCTATGTTCCATGTTCAAAGTCTAAGAATCAAATTTTAGTTCTTATCCAACCAAGGATGTGAGAATTCTTGCATATTTAAAACTACACACAAATTCTCATAGAGATATAGTAGTCCTTGCCGAAAGGTTATAGTCGGATCTCACAACGCATTCCTCTAGAAAACAACATAGCATTAGCACAATAATTTGATGGATCCATACATAACATTTGTCTATGTTTTACACGTGTCGGTAACCTAACGCAACCATCTTTTATCAGGACTTGGGACCGGCCGTGACGGAGTTTATTTGTCATGGGCAGAGTTGATACCTATCGTGTCAATAATAAATAAAAATAATGATAGTAATGAAGAACCACAGACTGGAATTTCTGAAATTATTTCCAATCTTCAATTTCGCCCATCACCTAATCGTAAGCAAATTTGATCTCTCTGCTACCAATATGTAACAATCAGATACTTACTGTTGCTCTATCATGGCATATGGTTAAATTACATTTTTTCCGAGCCTTGCACAGCAAGAAAAAAAAAGCAACTGAAGAAAGAGCACACTGTTTTAGTGAACTTAAACCTAAATTGCATCGTCCCCGTGTTCCAATTAGATCATACCTTGAATCGACCAGATTCGGCTATGCTCCGGATCCCATCCAAGCACTGAAAACCCTGGGAAATCACAACGCTCCCACCGCCTCCCCCTCCGACCGCGCACCTATCGGCCATTGCCCTAACCTTGCGCCAGCCCCTGAGAGGGGTTGCCGAAGAACGAGAACTATAAAGGTTCCGATATCGGCATGATGGTTGAATGGACGGAGAAGAGAAGAATTGGTACCGTGAGATCGAAATGGAACTGCGCTCGGTGAGGAGAGGAGGCGAGGAGAACACGAAAGTCAACGACGACGAGACCATGAGATTTTTTTTTGTTTTTTTTACGTTCCTTCACGTTTGAGACGGACAGTGAAGCGTCGGGAGTAAGCATAATCTCACATTTGATCAATTTTATGTCCTCGAGATACGATGTTATGATCAGATTTCGTCAGCGGGATGGACTCGAAATATTATTATCATAAAATTTAATGATAAAATTTTAATTAATAATTAAATTTATATTTTTTTATATATTAATTATTATTTGAATTAATTAGATTTATTTTATGATTTATTTTTTTTATTAATTTTGAGACGAATTTATAGAAATGCTGGGACGAATGTTTCTTCTTTTATCATTATAGTCAATCGATTTCATATAATTTTTTTAATCGATCGTCTAAATTAATAAAAATTTATTCAAATAATTAATAATCTTGAATTTATTTCCCATTAAAAAAAAATTAATACATTGTAATTAAAATTAAAATTTTAAATTTTTTAATTATTTAGTGAAGGATTTAATGCATCATTGTTCGAGAGTAAATTGATCAACTTAGCTATGAGAATTAATTGTTCGGGCTGGTTAAACTAGTCCTCGTGATTTACCTCTTCTGTGTTGGTCTTGGGACGAACTGATGGGGACGCTGGAGGAGAACGTTTCACCTTTATTGTCACAATGAGATGAAAGTCGCACGTGGTCCAATAGTTGATATGATTTCTGTATTATTAAAATAAAAAATATTTATCATATGATTTTCATTAATTATTTTTTAATCCAATATTTGATTATTATTTGGTCCTTAAAAAATGTTCATCCATCGTATAATCAATTAAAAAGTGTCTTAAATTTTTTAAACTATTTTATCATCGTATTGGGATATGATTTTCACTAATTATGTATTTTGAATAGAGAATATTAGAAAAAATAAATAAAGTATGCTGCTTATTAATTTTTTACTAAAGGTATTTTTAAAAAAATAATAAAAAAAAAATAAAATAACATTTCAATATTTTTTTAATTTAACTACTGTAGCAATTATAATTGTATTTACGTATTTATAAAAAAAATAGAGAAACTTATTTGAATTTATTTTAACCATTAGTCAAAATTATTGTAATAGTTATAATCATACCTATAAATTAAAGTGAGAGCATAGCCACTATAATAATTTCGAAGTAATGTTGATCAAACCGAAATAATTTTGATTAAGTTAAAAAAATTATATAAAAGTATCTATGTGTAATAATTTTGATGAAATTAAATAAATTTACTTTAGTACATTTATAGTATTTATACATGTTGGGTTGATCTCTTATCGAATCGATTTCTGGCAGTTCAACTCTCAACGAGTTAATTATGGGCGAGTTGGCTCTCAACGAGTTAGCTCTTGAGATGATGAGTACCCCCAAGATTTAGAGAAGCCCTTTGGTGATGATGATTGAAAAGACTCATGATGTGTGTATTTCATGCATGATTTTTAATATTATTTTACATGTATTTTGTTTCATCACATGAGCACATCTTGTATATTTTCATCTCCTTTTTATTGTTTTTTCTCTTTTTGCTCGAAGATCTACTCTTTGCGCTTTTTGATTGACATGACGCGAAATTAGAGCTAAATCGAAGCCTAAAAGCCTTGGAACTTGAATTCAAAGTAAGGAACATGATCTAGTCGTGTCTCATGACATGGGTGTGTTCCTCAACCAAAGTTAGAAGCAAGATGGAGCAGCTGCAGAGGTTCCAGAACTTGACACGGGCTGGTCGTGCTCCCAAGCACGATCATGCCCTCTACTTTTATAGAGACATGTTGCTCAGAGCCCAATATGCCCAAGTCGTGCCCACTAGCATGGCCATGTTCAGATGATCAAAGCCAGACACAGTCTGGCTGTGCCCCACTGGCACAACCGTGTCTAGCTCCTGACTTTTACAGATTAGAGTGGCACGGCTTGGCCATACCTCCTAGTACGGTCGTGGCTCAGTGGTGGCGCCTCACTATTTTTGAAAATTTGCAACCATTTTGGTTGGTTCCAAGGGATATAAAAAAAACCCTAAGCGACTCTTGTTTGAGGGAAGGAGGTGTTTACCCGTGACAGGGACCCCTAGGAGAGTCATTTCCAAAGAGTCGTCGAAGTTTCCATCCACCCTAGAGCTTGGAGTTCTTCCAAAGACACCGACAACATCATGACTAAGCTTCCTCTTCTCTTTTCTCTTTGATTCGAGTTTTATGATGTCTTCTTCTTTGTCTTTTGGTTATAACTTCATCTCCATGGAATAGTACTCATAATTGTAGGATAAGGGAGTAACCCGATTGATTTGTTGACGCTTGTTTGTATACTTATTCATCTTTTCTTACTGCATGATAGGTTTATCCATGACACTAATAATACATCTTCATATTCCACCAAGTAGGGTACTCTTTACCCAACTTTAACATACACCTAACCAAACTTGTAAGATCAAAAAGAGCGCTAGAAGGGGGTGAATAGCGTGTGTTGCTAATTCTCATTTTTTGAAGTACGTAGTGGAACAAGTAACAAAACACAACACAAGGAAGACGTTTATTTTTACTTGGTTCATAGTCTGTGCTGCTAGTCCAAGGCCCGCAGTCGTTGACCGTTTCCGATGGACAATCCATTAAAAACCTTCTCCTCCGAACAACTATCCGGAGGCAAAGATTTTTCTTTTACAAAAGTAGAGGAATGGTAACACGTTTACCGTTCCTTACGAATTAAAACACGAAAAGATAATTTAAAGAATACAAGAATATCGACAACAATAATCTGAAGATTGAGCGTAGTTGTCGGAGCAACACATGGCGTTGCGTCAGGATTTTGGAGCAGGATGAATGTAGAAGTTGGTTGAGAAGTGTTGTCCGAAGCTCCTGGTTGTAGGTCCTTTTATTGGCTATTCCGAGCGCCTGTATCAACCCTGGCCGCCCTCAGCTCAGCCTGAACCGATCCGACACCATCGCGCTTTATCCATCTTCGGGCGCTTGGATCCCTTTCGGGCGCCTAGACTACTGACGTAGTGCGTTCTAGATGAAGCTATATCCAACTTCTTCTGTAACAGCTTATCCTGATCCGGGCGCTTAGATCTGACATGTCAAGACACGTCACAAACCAACTAGGCTCAGCCACGTCTTCTGCTGGATTGTACCCATTACTGGTGCTTGGAACCCTTCCAGGCACTTGGAACAGCTGGTCGAGTATTTTGCTCCTGCATCATAGAGTTATCACAACAAACATAATATTGAGTAGTTAGATAGTAATATCACCGTCTAATCTCAACCTAAGATTTCCAGTGAAATCTTTCAGTCAGACCAATGCCTACTTGTTCCCTTAACAGGAATTCGTCCTCACCATTCTTCATTTCGCAAGAATCTCTCTGCTTAGGAGAAATTACATGATGTCAAACATTCAATCCTCCAGACCTATTTGGACTTCCTTCTTAGCATCTGATCCTTTGACCCCCAGGGCTTCCTTCGATGTCTGGTTCTCGCTGATCCACATAGACTTTCCGTATGGTGTCCTCGATTTGTCAAGACTTCCACCTTGCCTAGTATCCAGTCCAACTGACCTACTAGAACTTTTACTTGCCTAGTATCCAGTCAACATGACCTATTAGAATTTTCTTGGTTGTGCTACCTGCACACTTGATCAAGTTTGTTAGATCACAATTAATCTTAACTTTAAACCTTTGCCAATATCAAAATCAGGTTCGATTATTTGGTGCTCCCTGTACCAACAATCTTCCCTTTTTTTACTATGACAATCTGGTTCAAAGTTAAGTATAAATAAACACTTAAACACAATTTAAATACTTTTCAAAGCACTCCCCCTTAACTTAATCTCTCCCCTGAAATTAACATTTTAAAGCTTTTTGAAAATACTTTAACTTTTTCAAAAACAAGACAACAACTTAACTTTTTAACTTATCCACTCCGCTTTTGACATACATAAAAAATAAATAGAAAGTAGTTAAAAATATTTAGAAGAAATTTTGAAAAAGGAAAAAAAATTAAAAGAAATTTTGAAAAAAATAATTGAAAATAGGTTTTTAAACAAACTTTTGACGAAGAAAATTTGAAAAAGATTTTTTTAAACAATTTAAAAGAAATTTGAAAAATATTTTTTAAAAAAAATTGAAAGAGATTTAAAAGAATTTTAAGAAAAAAATAATTTAAAAGACAATAAATTTTTTAATGACCCCATTTTTGAAAAAAAAATATGGCAATGAATATTTACAA
The DNA here is from genome assembly GCA_038050645.1 of Hedychium gardnerianum. Lineage (NCBI taxonomy): Eukaryota > Viridiplantae > Streptophyta > Magnoliopsida > Zingiberales > Zingiberaceae > Hedychium > Hedychium gardnerianum. Next base: position 4,193,060 of record JBBUKS010000001.1, on the reverse strand, counting down.
CTTGCAATAAAATTTAAGTAGCTTAAAAAAATGCAAAAAAAAAAATACTAGAGTCCAAGCATGTATGCAACTGAATATATATAATTTATTGTGGAAAATCTAATATTTAAAAATAAATTATATATTAATTTGTCCCTATCATAATGTTTAACTTTTGTTACTAACTAACTATTATAAGATATCAGCTTTCACAAAGTTAGTCAAGTTAAGTGCAAGTTTCTAACTAGTCGTTTACTATGAAGGATCACTCTATACGATCAAAAAGAGCGCTAGGGTGAGGAGGGGGTCAATAGCGCGTGTTACTTTTTAGTTTTTTCAATAACTTGTTTTGAAAACTTGTTTTATCATTTAGAGTTAGCAATGGAAATAGAAAACAAAACAAAGAGCACCTTTATTTTTACTTAGTTCACAGCATATGCTGCTAACACCACAAAAAAAAGGTTTTAGAAGCGGTTATAAAAGGCCTATAGCAACATTTACCAACTGCTGCTCAACCTATTGAACTGATTTTCCAACCGTTGTAGATGTTGACAGTGCTAAGGGCAACCAAAGAGGTAAAACTAACCGGTGTTTTAAACCATATAACCGCTTCTGATGCATACCTCTAGAAGCGGTTTAAACCATATAACTGCTTGTGAATATGTTTCACCAAAGTGGTTTTAAAATGATCCTATATTATTAGGAGCGGTTTAAAACCACTTCTCATATTGAATTTAAACCAGTTAAAAAAATGATCTTATATCATATTTTACCTGTATATTTATCAAATTTCCAAAACCAAATGGAATACCAAATTAAATCAATTCACAATATTCACATTGCAATTCACAAAACTAATTTTTATTCATAACATATTGCATTACCAAAACAACATATAATATTCATATTTTATTCCAAAATATTAATATATCTTATTTATTTATATTTTTCTCCATAATGTACCTCCAACACAAAACCTTCTTCAGTCCCTAAAACATATACAACCTTTAATAACATATACGGCCAGATCAAATTGAAGTAAACAAGGAAAGGAGCAGAGATCAATCACCTAATAGTGATTCAATCAACTGATAGGGATCAATCGACTGAATGCTTTCTCCTCATAGGCACGACCGTGTCTTTCAAGACCCAGGGCAGTAATTCTAAGAAGCTTCACGACCCGGTCATTCCTTTCCACCGACATCTCCAAGTTTTTCAGCAAGGTTCACGGTCGGCCATGCCTGCAAGCACGACCATGCCTTCTTCAGTCATGCCTTCACAAATTCCAACAATGTTCATGGTGTGGTCGTGTCCCAAGGCATGACCATGCCAACTTCAGCTGAGATCTTAGAGATTCCAACATGCATCACGGTCCGGTCGTGCCCCAAGGCACAATCGTGCTTTTTTTTCCAGGGCAAATGTAGAAGACCCCACGACTCGGTCATGCCTCATAGGCACGACTGTGCTATTGTCCAGCGGATTGCCATGGTCATGCCTCCAAGACATGGCTGTGTGGCATCAATTAAGGACCATAGGGCACCTATAAAAGGGGTTTGAGATCCCCTTTTGAAAGGAAAGAAGGGTTTTCCCCTTGAGGGAAACCCATAAGGTCTAATTCCGAAGTCATTTTTGATGATCCGTTCACATCCAGAGCAAGGATTTCATCCCAAGACATCAGCAATCATCTCGCTAAGCATTTCTTTCTCTCTACTCTTTGTTTGGATTATAAGAATGCTTCTTTTCATGTCTTGTGCTTGTAATTCTCTTGCTATGAAGTAGAATTTCTGGATTCTAGGATGTAGGAAGTAGTTTTAATGTGATGTTGATGTGTAAACTATGGATTTGTCAATTTCCTAGTTCAATGATATGTTTATGATTTGTTCTATGTGTGTAATGTCTTCTTTGTGTTTGATTAAATGTGTGTGTGGTGATTGCATGTGGATGTGAAGGATTGATCACCATGTAGAGGAGGTGCTCAGGATTGTATGACCGAGGACAGAAGGTATCCTTTTAACCGGACTTTTTAGAGTATTATATTGAAAGGGGAATTAATTCTCCACAAGGGATTAGCTAATCATAGTCTAATATATTTTCACCAATTCAATATTAGGAAGTGATTTGTGTAATCTAGACTGTATGACTGGGGGGTCCTTAGTGACAGAGGATATTCCTTTAATCAGACTTTCTATGTTACCTCTTCTACTTAGTGACATTGGAAGAAAATGATGTAAATACTCCGGTGTAACCTTAATGGGTCCTTACTGGCAATTTGGTTAGAATTCCTATAAGTATTTAAACATAGAGGGTAAAGGGATGAACAATTCATAGTACATCAACTAGCATTATAATGAAACTGAAATCCTAGGATCACCTTCTCAAACTAATTCCTCTCTTCGCATCCACAAGCTCTCATTGGACCTTTCTCTCTCTCACACACACACCTGAGCTCTTGTTCTCAAGCTTTCACACGACCTTTAGATTGTTTAGATAACTTACTTTGCAGACTTAACTAATGCTTAATCAACAGTCCATGTGGATCGATATTTTTATTACTTGACGACTTAGCGGTGCACTTACAATTTTGACAATAAATTTTTGGTGCCATTATTGGGGACTATTTTATATTGACATTAGTTGATAAGTAATTTAATTACTTTAGATATTTTTCTTTTTGCTAATAAATTCTTCATTTACTTGTCTTGTGAATAGCTTTATTTTTCAATTTCTTTTCTTACAAGTTCTACATTTTTCTTCCTTGAAATAATTCTGTTTTGAACTTTATTTTGAAGGAGATTTGGATTTGCTCTTTTATATGAGAAGGTCTAATATTTTAGGAATTTTTTTACCTTTTGATCATAAGATTGACAGAACATTCAGAAGAAAAAGAAATCTGCAAAGACAATTAGAAGAAGAGTAAGTACAATCTACCATGGCAAACAAACCACTGAAAGATTATGCAGTATCATATATAAGGGGCCTAAGGTCTAGTATCACTAGACCTTCTATTGAGGCTAATAATTTTGAAATAAAATCATCTGTTATTTTTATGGTTCAACAAAATCAATATGGGGGAGGACCCACTGAAGATTCCAACCAATACTTGATTTTTTTTTATAAAATTTGTGGAATCATGAAAATGAATGGAGTTTCAATAGAGATAATCAAATTATTGTTATTTGTTTTTTCATTGATGGATAGAACAAAAACTTGGTTTAACTCTTTGCTAGCCAACAATTTACTACTTGGGAGCAATGTGAACAAATGTTCTTGGAGAAGTTTTATCCTCCAAGTAAGACTGCCCACATGAGAAATCTCATTGCAAGCTTTATGCAAAAAGATGGAGAATCACTTTATAAAACTTGGGATAGATTTAAAGGACTTATACGATAGTGCCCCCACCATGGACTAGAAAGATGGCATGTCATCCATAACTTTTAGAATGGAATCAATTATCATACAAATGTGTCCTTGGATTCCGCAGCAGGCAGAGCAAAAATAAACAAGGGATAGATGAACCTATAGAGATTATTGAAAGTGTGACACTAAACCATCATCAATGTGCATCGGAGCAAAGCAACCCAATCAAAATTCACGAAAAGTTTGATGTGAATACATTTGACCTAATTTCTGCAAAGATGGATGCTCATACCAAAAGATTTAACTCAATGAACGTGAATCCAGTAAATTCGATAAACACAAGTTGTGAAGTTTGTGGTGACAATGAACATACAAAGGAAGCTTGCCAAATAAGAGCAATTTTTGCATAATTGCCTCAAATTGAATAAGTGGATGTCATTGAAATTTCAACTTAAGACCCAACAATCCATACTTGGGAACCTCCAACCCTGGAAGGAGGAATCACTCAAACTTCTCCTACTCCAACAACCAAGAGCAAATAGGGCAATCATCTGATTTTCAACAAAATTCACAACTCTCAAGATTAGAAAAAATACTTGAAGAAATGCAAGTCACTTAATTGAAAATGAAAAATGAAATCAAACAACTTGTGAAAGAATGGACAATGTAGAGAAACATTTAAAAATGCTTGATAATCAAGTTGCACAAGTGGCTAGCTCCTCCTCAAGATCTCCAGGGACATTTCTGGAAAAGCCTGAGCAAAAGCTTGTTGAGCATTGTAACATAGTTGAGTTGAAAAGTAGACGAACCTTGGGTGATCCCCAAGTGACTGTGAAAAATAAAGAGATCGAACACATGTCAATTAAAGAGTCAACTCCTTCCTCCTCATACAACGATCATATATAAGAGGAAGTTGAGAACGACGAACCAATTGAAAGCCCCCTAGTGGGGAGATATGTGCCACCGATTCCCTTTTCTCAATGAATAGCCAAAGTAAAGAAAGATGAAGAGTTGGACAAGTTTCTTGCAAAGGTCAAAGAGCTTTGTATTAAGATTCCTCTCATAAACGTTTTACAACAAATGCCTAAATTTGCCAAGTTCATGAGAGAAATTATTTCCAACCGACGCAAGAAAGATGGGTATGAGACTGTTAATGCTTTAACTGAGGAGTGTAGTGCCTTAATTCTGAACACATTACCTCCCAAGCTCAAAGATACAGGGAGTTTTTCTATCCCTTGCAAAATTGGCACGACCTCGATAGGTAAGACATTTTGTGATCTCGGAGTGAGTGTAAGTCTCATCCCTTATTCAGTTTGCAAGAAACTTGGTTTAAATGACCTTAAACTAATCACTATGGCACTGTAACTAGCTGATCATTCCTACAGATACCCTATGGGTATAATTGAGGATGTGTCGGTGGAAGTGGGGCTTCGTAATCCCTATAGATTTTGTGATCCTAGATATGGAAGAAGATCCAAAGATTCCTATTATTTTGGGACGACCTTTCCTTAGCTGTGATAGATGTCAAGAAACACAAACTCCAATTGGTAGTGGGCAAGGACACAATAGAATTTGACTTATCTAAGGCCTCTGAATCAATTGTTGTTGTTAAAAGTTTGTGTTTTAGGTTGGATAGACTCCAACCAGAGAAGAAGAAACTTCATCCTGACGATCGACCAAAAAGGATGTAGCACCAAGTCCGGCGAGTCCAAAAAAAAGCCTAAGACCAAAAAGGACAAATATACTATCTCGGTAAGAGCCCTAATGAAGGAAAGGATTAAAATTCCACCTTGCCATGGTGGAGGGGCACACAACTCCTTCAAGGCAAAGGCTCCTATTTGAGCCATGACATGGGTCTTAGGGCCCTTAAACGAGTACTTCTTGGGAGCCCTTAAACGAGTACTTCTTGGGAGGCAACCCAAGGGTTTATTCTTGCATTTTTAATTTTTAGTTTTTGATGTTTATTTGAACTTTCTTTTTGCATTCTTGTTTAGGGCTACAATCCTACATGAGCTGGCCATGGTACTTACCATGGGCGTGGAGGAAATTGAAGGCAGGTCATGCCCATGAGGTACGACCGTGCCTCAACGACTTCCATGGGCAAAACAAACCACGGTAGGGTTGTGCCTCACAGAAGTATGCTACAGATTGATCCATGGCAAGGTCATGTCTCTTTGACATGACCATGTCTCAATTGAAGTCGTATTCCGAATGTCCCACGGTAGGGTCGTGCCTTCAAAGCACAGTCATGCTTCTACTAAAGAGAAGTCCAGATAAGGCCACGGTGTGCCCGTGTCATTCAAGGAGAATAAATCCCAACACAACCCACGGTATGGCCGTGTCTTTTTGACACGGCCATGCCAATCCTGGAGCAAGAAACGAAGTGGCCAAGATACGACCGTGTGCATTTTGACACGACCATTAAAAAAAATGGTCGTGCCATTTTGACACGGTCGTGTGAAAACTTCACTTGCCGACCGAATGATCCACAAAGTGGCCATGTCAAAAGACACGACCATGTCACATGACCATGGGGATAAAAACCTAAGGCATGACAAGTGTCTCATTACCACACAGTTGTTCCCTCACCTCCTTCATCTCTCTTCTTCGCCTCCTCCATCTCTCTTCTAAAGGCAAGATCCAAACTTCTCCATTCTTCATATCTTCTCAAATCTCTCCAAGAAAGAGTCTTCTCCACCTCCCAACTCTCTTCTCAAAGATTCTCTCTAGGTCTCCTCTTAATCTTGATCCTATTTCAAATTGGATCCAAGATCTTCCCTCTTTCCTTGCTTTCTCTTCTTAATCTTGATTTCTACTCAAGATCTCACTCTTTCCTTGCTTTCTCTTCCTCCACAACTAACCAATCACCCCTCTTTGATTTGTCACCTTTCAAAATATTGAAGCGATTCCATAGAAGTGGTGGATCTAGCGAGGGAAACGATCCCGGCAAAGGAAAGAGAAAAACCACCGATAAAGGGAAGTGTCGGGCACATGATAAAGGTAACAAAAATTCTTATGGAATAATTTTTTGAAATGATGATCAAAAAGCTAGATTTGATACTCTTCTTACTCGAAAAATTGTATGTACCCACATTGGAATTCTTAGGGATTAGGGATGATGTAGATTAGATGATTAGCAACATAGGTTGGAAAGATATGATGAGTCTCCGGTATCCAACCTACCCTAGAATCACCCTTGAATTCTTAAGTTCAGTAGAGACCTATTTTGCTTTGGACAGCAACAATGAGGGGAAGATTAGCTTTCGCCTCATGAATCACAATTATGAATGATCTCCACATGATTTCAATAATTATTTTGATTTTCCCATTGAAGGGTCTCGTAGGTTAAGTAATTCTTTTGATAGTAATGTATTTTGGAGTGAAATTGTGGATATAGATGAACCCTATGACCTTCTTGTTCCAAGGCTTCATCTCTTTGGAACCAAATTTTTCACTACCTCCACCGCGTTATGAGAAAGATCATTTTTGGTCATGATGATAGTGACAGTGTGGTAAGAAAACAGAGTTTTACTATTTTTGAGCAATGTTGAATGAAGTGGGTTTTGATTCGGGGTTCCATTTTGCTCATAACCTAGAAAGATCTGATAAAGCATCTTTGGGCACTATTGTGTTTGACGGGTTGATTACACACATTGTCGTACACTTGGGGTGTGAGTTATTTGGGTTGGACATCACACATGGTAACTCTAAGATTGATCTCAACACATGCTTGGCAACGAAGATGATTTGTCGAGAGGAGAGAGACTATGGATTTATTTGGAAAAATGGTATCCCTCTCCTATTACCTAACCCCGAGCGCACTATAATTCAAAACCCTGCCAATTGAATTATTATGGATAGACCACCCGTATACGTCCCTCCTCTTATGGATAGACCAGAACCCTCTTCCTCTAGACATGAGCCGGCTAGACACTCTTTTGCTTATGGCAATACGACTTCTGTGCTTCTTTGGACACCCTGCATGAGGAGCATGTTACCCACCAACACCTGTTGGAGGGGCATGTTGCTATGACTTAAGGACAGTACCAAGAAGTAAATGAATATTTTAGGAGGACGGAGGAGTTCCAGGACTATGTGTCTAATTTCTTTAGTCATCAATATCGGGAGTGGGATAGAGAGGAGGAATTTAGACGTTCTTGAGATGTGACGAGATAGTAGGTTGCTAGCCTTTATTAGTACCACGAGCATTTAGACAACCTGCCCCCATTTACCTAGATTTCCTCCTCGTTCCCCACCACACAGTTGATTTTTCTTTTCATTGGGACAATGAAGTGTCCAAGTCTGGAGGGGGGGGATTTTTGTATATATGTACATATGCTTGTTTGAGTTTGATTTGTTTTTGTTTGGTCTATTTCAGTTTGTTTTGATGAGGTAGGTTATGTTTCAGTTGTGGCATGTCAGTTGTATCATCATCATATCATTTGGTTTGTCCTTATTGCAAGAATACTAGCACGCTTATTCTAGATATTCATGTTGTTGTTATTTATGGTGCTAGTATGCTTGGTGAACTATCTTTTCCTATCCATAATAACATGAAGTGAGCTATGTTTTTATTTAAGTAGTTTGAGCATTGACCTAGTTTTAGGATCTTTCTACACTTTGCTAAATTTAGATGGTAAAAATTCTAAAAATAGTCATGATTCATAGAATCATTAGTACTTGTGCTTCTAAGGTGACTTCTCAACTACATTTTGGTTACTGGAGAAATTCAGATCACGTCAACTCATTTGAAAAAAAAAAATCCCTATACTTGTTCATTTGGAAAAAATCAAAATCTATACTTGTTCTAGTGCTACATCTTGTAAGCACCACAAAAAAAAGTAGAATAAGGGATATAAAAATAGTTGTCATTAGTGAAAACTAACGTGTTACCCCTTTGAGACCGAGTTAGGTTACCGAAGAAATAACTATTATGTTTCTCTTAATTTTGAGTTATCCTTTGAGACCTTGTGTAGTTTGAGAGGGATGAACTATGTCTGTGGCAGATAAGTATCTATCATCAGAGGCATAAGGAACACAGTTAGATGACGACTTGATTAGGCTTGGAGATTGATACTTGAAAAAATTGGGTCACTCATTGCACCGAGCACATAGAACTTCTACTTAAGTCATTCTCAAACTATTTTTGTATCATGCTCAACAATGAAATTATATGATAAGATTAGACTGATTCACTAGGGATTATGATGCACCATTTCACCACATGAATCTATATTACAGGTTTTTACTTGAGGATAAGCAAAGGTTTAAGTTTGGGAGTGTGATGTGCGTAGATTATGCATGTTTCTAGACATTGTTTGTTATATATTTACTTGCATTTCATGAGCGTGATTTACTCTATCACACCATATTTCATTGTTATGTGACTACTTTCACTACTTTAGTTCGGAGATATGCTCTTTCCGTATTTTTATTGACAAAACGTATTTTGGAGAAAAAAGAAGTAAAAAAAAGGAGCACATGGGAGCAAAACACAACAAAGCATGATTGTGCGCTTTCATTGGCCAAGACAAAGGTCGTGCCTCATAGGCACGGTCGTGTCTTTCAAGACCCAGGGCAACAATTCCAAAAAGCTTCATGACCCGGTCGTGCCTTTCCACTTACATCTCCAAGTTTTTCAGCAAGGTTCACAGGACGGTCGTGCCTTCTTCAATCGTGCCTTCACAAATTTCAGTAATGTTTATGGTGTGGTCATGCCCCAAGGCACAGCTGTGTCAACTTTAGTTGAGATCTCAGAGATTCCAGCATGCATCACAGTCCGACCGTGCCCAAAGGCACAATTATGCCTTTTTCCTAGGGCAAATGCAGAAGACCCCATGTCTCGGTCGTGCCTCATACGCACAACCGTACCATTTTTTAGCAGATTGCCACGTCACGATTGTCCCTCCAAGGCATGGTCATGTGGCATCAATTAAGGACCGTGAGGCATCGATAAAAGGGGTTTGAGATCCCCTTTTGAAAGGGAAGAAGGGTTTTCCCCTTGAGGGAAACCCACAAGGTCTAATTCCAAAGTCGTTTTTGATGATCCATCCACCTCCGGAGCAAGGATTTCATCCCAAGACATCAATAATCATCTCGCTAAGCATTTATTCCTCTCTACTCTTTGTTTGGATTGTAAGAATGCTTCTTTTAATGTCTTATGCTTGTAATTCTCTTGCTATGGAGTAGATCTTCCAGATTCTAGGATTCAAAAAATAGTTTTGATGTATAAACTATGAATTTGCCAATTTTCTTGTTTAATGATATGTCTATAACTTGTTTCATGTGTGTGATGTCTTCTTTGTGTTTGATTAAATGTGTATGGTGAATGCATATGGATGTGAAGGATTGGTCACCATGTAAAGGAGGTGCTCTGGATTGTATGATCGGGGGACCCTTAGTGACAGAGTGTATCCCTTTAATCAGACTTTTCAGAGTATCATCTTGAAAGAGGGACCAATTCTCCACAAGCGTCTAATGGATTTTCACCAATTCAATGTTAGGAAGTGACTTGTGTAATCTATACTGTATGACCGGGGGGCCCTTAGTGACAGAAGGTATCCCTTTAATCAGATTTTCTATGTTACCTCTTCTACTTAGTGACATTGGAAGAAAAGGGTGTAAATACTCTGGTATAGCCTTCACGGGTCCTTACCAATAATTTAGTTAGAATTCCTACAAGTATATAAACATGGAAGGTAAAGGGAATAAATAATTCATAATACATCTGCTAACATCATAATGAAATCAAAATCCTAGGATCACATTCCCAAACCAATTCCTCTCTTCGCATCCATAAGCTCTCATTGGACCTCTCTCTCTCTCTCTCTCTCTCTCTCACACACACACACACACACACACACCTGAGCTCTTGTTCTCAAGCTTTCACACGACCTTTCGATTGTTTAGGTAACTTACTTTGCAGACTTAACTAGTGCTTAATCAACAATCTTTATGGATTGATATTTTTATTACTTAAAGACTTAGTCGTGCACTTACGATTTTGACAACAACAAACCACCTACATTTTCATGCCTCCTAAATATCTTGGCCGACAATTCTTTTTGGATCATTGTTCCAACACCCTTGCAATCATAACTCACTATGGTCTATCTAAACTTATTTATTGTGACCAAACAATCAACCTTGATCTTTGTTCTGAATTTTATAACAACTTAAACAAAATTGACGATCTTACATATTCTTCTCAAGTCAGAAATATTGACACCGATTTGATTAGGGACTGACTTGAGCTTCATCTATCTACCTCCTCATTAGATTGTTTCTGATTGTCAGACTACCTTTTCCTAATCCTTTTTCTCATATTTCATTAGATCTGATTTACACATATTTCTTTCATGGTAATCGACATCCGACCTTAATCAATTTCTGCTATGGTAAATTTTGAGCTGCATACTATGTCTTAATCAAACTCATCTTTTTATTTATTCTACCGATTCACGCTCGAAGTCTAGCTATAGTGCGTCCCTTCCACTCCATTCTTTTGTACACACTTAAACATAAATTGGATATAAATCTAGGCTTACACATCTTCAACTCCATAATCTATCATGCATGTACCATCCTTATACCCTATTGTCATATCTTAACCTTCAGCTTTGCTTCACTTGGGATTGATGTTTACAAGGTAACATTCAACCTCTAACAAATCGTGGCATGATAGGATTTAGGCAATTGAACTTATCCAAATTGGTCCTTAGAAGAACTATCTTAGTCTGGAAGGATGAGAGGCAGGAACCTCCATACCCGATAGTTGACGATACTTCAACTGATATTCCAGCCACGATCGACATTGACGTTGACCAGACATCAGTACCTCCATCCCCTCTAGCACCTATAGTACCTACACCATCTTTGACTCTCGAGGATCGAGTTACCCATCTTGAGGAGGATGTTCTTCGTACCTTTAACTTTTGGAGGCTCAGATACAAGAGATGAAGGATATGATATAAGTAAGCTAGAATCCATGTTCTTCATTTGACAAGAGTTGATATATCTTAACTTGAACATATAAATTAGTTATTTTGGACTTGTAGTTTTTCTTTATCAACTTTCTTATCTTGATATTCTGGACTTGCAGTTGACTTTCTCTTTGACTTATGATTGATTTGCTCTATTATCTATCTTAATTTTTGCATGTTATCTGTGACTTGATCATATAATTATCTCACGTGTCTCATTTAACTGATATAGTTTTTGTTCCTTTTCTAATTTAACCCATTTTTGATATATGAAAAAAGGGGAGAGAAATTAAATTCAGGGGGAGTTAAAATTTATATTTATATATTCATATATGATTGCACCTAATCATATACTCTTTTTCATATATTGAATATAAATTTGAATCATTTCTTAATTATGATGTTACTAACGTTAATTTAATTTTCTTACTATCAAAAATGGGGAGATTGTTGGTGCAAAGAGCACAACATTTAATCTAAGGTTTTGTTTTATAACTAAGGTTAAAGTTAGGTTTGTTAAGATCTAACAGATTGTTGTCAAGTGTGCTGGAGCAAATTTCTTGACAAGAGGAAAAGTCCTAGCAAGTGAAGCTAGGCATTGGAAAAATCCTAGCGAGTGAAGCTAGGTAGCAGAAAAGTTCTAGCGAGTAAAGCTAGGTGATGAAGTCCTGGTTGGGTATCAGGCAGAAGCAAAGTCTTGGTTGGGAACTAAGCAAACAAGGCCAAGTGTGTGAAATCAGTTGGAAGCTGGCTACTTGGCAAACAAGTCCAAGTGTGTGGTGCTTGGTAAACAAGTCCAAGTGTGTGGAATTAGCTGAAAGCTGATTGCTTGGCAAACAAAGTTCAAGTGAAAGTAGCTGGGAGCTGTGGCTTAGCAACCCAAGCTAGATGGGTCAAAATCTAGTCAAGTAAGTGTGAGTAACTTTAAATATTATATTGTACTCATTATGTGTAATCACTGCAAGGAAGCAAAGTTCGACGGTTTCAAATGATCGGAAGGAGTCCGGGGTGACTGGCTGGTGATAACTCTCAGCATGTGAAGTAGGAGGGTCCAAGCGATCGTATCTGGTCGGGGCAACCGGAGCGTACGAGCGATCGTAGAAGCTTTCAGGCAACCAGGAGATGAAGTTTTCATTAACCCGAGCGAGTTGGGTCAAGAACAAATTTGACCCCTCTACAAGCACTTGGAGGGCTTCCAATCGACTAGGTAGCTCAATTAACGTTATCTTAAGATAGAAGTTGCAGCCACGTCAGCATGATTCAGACGACCTGGGAGTCTCTAGTCGATTGAGATATGTCACGTCAGCAACAGAGAGGGGCTATATAAGAGCCTCAAGGAAGGGCTTGGAAATCACCCATTCACTCATTCATTCGATATCTTTCTCTATACTCACGCTCTAGTGCTCTCGTGATCTCTGTGCTGCGACTTCGACACGCTGCAACCCATGCTTTATTTTTGATCGACAACATCTAGAGTAAATTTCATATTTGTTGTGTTGCCTTATTTTTTTATACCATGCTTAAATTTTAGATTCTTTTTCTGTAAGGTTTCTCCACCTAGGAGAAATTTAGAAATAATAATTATATTTTTATTATTGCTGTGTGTGTCTATTTTCTATCTTGATTTAACTATGCTTAACTTACATTTCTGATTTAACTGATAAACTGGTAGATTAATATTTATTTTCGCTGTGCTATTACTCTGTTTATTTGTTATTTTTTTAATTATCAGTTTGAAAAAATTGTAATGCTATTTACCCCTCTCTAGCGTCGAGTTCGATCCTATAAAATCCACTATGAAATCTATTTCAATAAAATTCCCAACTTAAATTACTTAAGAGTATTTGGATGCAGAGTACATATTTTAAACACTAAAGATTACTTTGGAAAGTTTACATCTAAATCAACAAATGGAGTTTTTCTAGGTTATTCCACAACTAGTTGGGCCTATAGAGTCTATAATAAAAATTCCCTAAAAGTTGAAGAAAAAAATGAATATTATATTTGATGAAGGAAATAACTCTAGTCAATCTAACTCTAATCTACCTAACCAGATTCACTTAAATAATGAACAAAATGTTAGAAATCAAGAAGATGATGGAGTTAGACTTGAATCAAACACAAGTGAATTAGAAGAACAACATGTTAATCCTAACATAAGAGCACCTAGGTTAAGATCTAACCACCTAGTTGACCATATTTTAGGTGACCCTAATTTAAGGGTTCGAACTCGATCATCATATAGAAACTTAAGTCAAATAGTCCCAATATTAAAAATTGAACCCAAATCAATAAAAGAAGTCCTACTTGACCCTGATTGGATTATAACAATGCAAGAGGAACCAACCTAGCTTAAAAGAAACTAAGTTTGGGACTTAGTACCTATACCAAAAGATAAATCGATTATTGACACTAAATGGGTCTTTAGGAATAAATTAGATGATAAAGGTGAAATTATTAGAAATAAAGCTCATTTAGTAGCTAAGGGATTTACTCAAGTAGAAGGACTAGACTATGACGACACCTATGCACTTGTAGCTAGACTTGAATCCATTAGGATGCTGCTAGCCTATGCAGCACACAAGGGATTCAAGTTGTATCAAATGGATGTCAAGTCTGCATTTCTTAACGAGTTCATTAGGAGGAAGTTTATGTAAGTCAACCACCAGGATTTGAGAATCTAAAACACCCAAACCATGTCTTTAGATTAAAGAAAGCCTTGTATGAATTAAAACAAGCATCTAAGGCTTGGTATGAAGGATTGTTAATCTATTTAATATCGAAAGGGTTTAACCATGGACAAATTGACTCAACTTATTCGCTAAAATCATAAATAGGATATTTTTATAGCTAAATCTTTGTAGATGATATAATCTTTGGTTCAACTAACATAAAATTCTTAAAAGATTTTATCACATTAATGGAAAATGAATTTGAAATGAATCTGGTAGGTGAACTAACCTTCTTTTTAGGCTTACAAATAAAACAAACTAAAGATGACAACTATGTTTTTCAAAATAAATATACTAAGGAGTTAATTAAAAAATTTGGAATGAAAAATGCTAAAGAAATTAATACACCGATTACAACAAATATAAAAAAATTGATAATGATCCAGAAGGAAAATCAGTTGACTTAAAATATTATAGAAGTGTAATAGGTAGTCTGTTATATTTAACTACAGGCTGACTTGATATTTTATTTGCAGTTAGTATATATGCAAAATATCAAGCATGTGCTCAAGATATCAAGCATGTGCAAAAGAATCATACTTAATAATTGTAAAAAGAATATTTAAGTATATTAAAGGTACACTAAATGTGAGAATTTGGTATTCTAGAACTACCAATTTTGACTTGCTGGATACTTTGACTCAAATTATACTGGTTGCACACTAGACAGAAAAAGTACAAGTGATAGCTGCCATTTTTTAGGTCAAAGTCTAGTTAGCTAGTGCAGTAGAAAGCAACATTGTGTTGCATTATCAACTATTAATGAAGCAGAGTATATAACCATGGGGGAATCTTTAGCTCAATTACTATGGATGAAGCATACACCAAAATATTTCCAATTGGATTTCAAAAATGCTAAAGTCCTAATTGATAACATCAGCTCAATCAACTTAACCGAAAATCCAATTCACCATTCAAGAACCAAACACAAAGAAGTGAAATATTATTTTGTTAGAGACCATGTAGCTAGGAGTGACATTGTATTTGACTATATTAAGTCTAAGTCAAACCTAGTAGACATCTTCACTAATCCTTACATGAACCTAAGTTTAACACACTCAAAAGACAATTAGGAATGTGCTCAGTTAAATAGGTTCAATATATTCTTTTTCAAAACCTATTTTTTTTTTCAAAACTTATATGCTTTTTCAAAACTTATATATATATATATT
This sequence comes from Hedychium gardnerianum, assembly GCA_038050645.1. Taxonomy (NCBI): domain Eukaryota; kingdom Viridiplantae; phylum Streptophyta; class Magnoliopsida; order Zingiberales; family Zingiberaceae; genus Hedychium; species Hedychium gardnerianum. The sequence goes on along the minus strand of JBBUKS010000001.1, from coordinate 4,177,838 downwards.
CAGAATTTATATATATTTTTAAAACTTATAGTTTTTCATTAGGGTTACCTTGTGTAGAACGATGTGAGATGCTTAGGACCAAGCCTCGATTTCAGATGTTTTATGTCAGTGCATCATTATAAATTTGGGCTAAAAATATAAATTTAAAATTAATTAAGTTGAGTAATCCTTCATAGTAATAACTAGCTGGAAACACTCACTTGACTAACCTAGTGAAAGCTGCTATCTTGTATTAGTCAGCTAGTAATAAAAGTTAGACATTTTGATTATTGTATAATATTATATTATGCATACTTGGACTCTAGGATTTTTTTATTGCTTGTTAAATTGTTTTAAATGAATATTTATTACAAGATTTAAAAGTCCTTATTATTATTCATTGCTCGTAATGCTTAAAATGTATTTAGATGGGATATAATGGTTTTTATTTTCTTAAAAGTATTTTATTTGCCTTAAAATTGTTTTTCAAATCTCTTTTAAGTTTTTTTAACCTTTTTTTTAAAACATATTCCCTTAAAATTCTTTTAAATTTTTTTTACCTCTTTTCATTTTTTAATTTTCTTTCCTTTAAAATACTTTCTCAAAATTTATTTTTAGTATTTATTTTAAAATTACTTTTTCAAAATTTCTTTTTCAATTTTTTTTCAAAACTTCTTTTTCAATTTTTTTTCTTTGAAACTTCTTTTTCAAGTCTCTTTCAAAAATTCTCTCTTTTTAATTTTTTTTACTTCCAAAATCCTTTTAATTTTCTTTTGGGAACTTCTTTTAAATTATTTTTTTTTCAAAATTTCTATCTCAAATTTGTTGAAGTTTTATGTATGAGGGAGAGGAGGTCAAAAGTTAAGAAGTTAAGGTTTTTTTCCTTATTTTAAGGAAAAATTTAAGTTTTCTCAAACATCTCTAAAAATGTTAATATTAGGGGAGAGATAAAATTAAGGGGGAGTAATGTTTTGAAACAAACAACTTAACTTTCTTTTTTAGCTTTATTCCTTAACTTTAAATCATGTTGCCATAAATCAAAAAGGGAGAGATTGTTGGTATAGGAAGTACCAAATACTCGAACCTAAATTTTGATGTTGGCAAAGGTTTAATGTTAAGTAATATTGTGATATAATGGAGTTGATCTAGTGTGCAGGTAGCTCAAAGAAAAGTCCTAGTAGTTCTGTTGGACCAGATACTAAAAAAAGAAAAGCCCTAGTAGGTCAGTTGGACCAGATACTAGGCAAAGAAAGAAGACTTAGCAGATCAAGGACACCAAGCGAAAAGTCTAGATGAGTCAGTGAACCGAATATCTAGCAAGTCGATGGGTCACCGATGACCTGACATCGAGGGAAGTCTAGGGGTCAGAAAATCGGATGCTAAGTAGGAAGTCCAAATACGACTGGAGGACCAGATGTTTGGCATCAGGTAAACTCATTCAAGTGGAGTGGGTAAGGACGAGTTTACTTTAAGGGAACAGTAGGCGTCAGTTCAACCTAAGATTTCACTGAAAATCCAAAAGTCGAGATCGGATAGTGGAAAAACTATCATATCTAATATTTGTTATACTATTAGTGTTGTGCTAACTCTGTGGTGTAGGAATATGAAATCGGAGGTTGGCCAGACCGGTTCAAGGTGATCGGACCGATTCCAAGCGATTGTATCGATTCCAGGTGATCGGACCGATTCCAAGTGATCGGAGGTCCAAGCGGTCGCTTAAATCTAGGCTCCTGGAAGGTCGTTTAGATCTAGGCGCCTGAAAGGTTGATTAGATCCAAGTACCTAGAAGGGTTACAAGCACCCAGATCAAGATAAGCTCCGACGGAATCAAGCAGGTAGAGGTTCAGCCAGAATGCGTCATGTCAACATCCAGGCACCCAGAAGAAGATAAGACCAGCCAGATAGAGGTTTGACGAGAAGCCGCCACGTCAGTAGTCTAGGCACCCAGAAGTGGATAAACTGCGATAGTGTCAGATCTGATCAGGTCGAGCTAGGGATGCCTGGGGCTGATTCAAGTGTCCAAAATGGTCAATAAAAGAGCCTTGACTAGCAGCTTGAAATATCACTCTAAACATCCTCTTTCAAGTCGTTGTGCTCCCGCCTTGCTCTTGAAACGCTAACATCACGCTGAGACGCTTCTCCAACAACCAAGCTTTGCTCTGGATCTTTTAAGTTTTATCGGTATACATGCATTTATTTCATTATCTTTCGTGCTTTATGTTTTAGTCATTGAGGAATGGTAAACGTGTTATTATTCCTAATTTTTGTAAAAGGAAAACCCCTTTCTCTTTTGAGAAAGAGGACATTAGTGAATTGCCCATTGAAAGCGGTCAAAGATTGTAGGTCTTGGACTAACAATCACTGGGCTGTGAACCAAGTAAAAAAGAATTGTGTCATGACTGTGTTGAGTTTTTATTTTCCGCTTTGTACTTTCCAAAACATTAAAATAAGTTTTAAAAATGAGAAAGATTGAAAAGTGTTATTCACCCCCTCCTCTAGCGCTCTTTTCGGTCCTATAGATTTTTTTCCAATGAGTACCATGATCCGAGTTTTTTTAGTAACCAAAATGCAGTGAGGGGTCACCTAAGAAACAAGAGTACTAGTTCGGTTCTATGAATCATAATTATTTTCAGATGTATCAACTATCAAAATCAAACATAAAGTGAAAAGAGATCCTAAACAACTAAGCAACACCAAAACTCTTACAACAAAAATACTGCTCAAGTCATGCTACTATTGATAGAAGAAAATCAATCGTTAAGCATACTAGCATATTGTCACAAGAACATAAAAATCTATCATGCTACAATCATGCTATAAGAAACAAACAAATAATGCATGATGACATGTAAGCATGGTATGATAATGCAACATAAAAAAATGATGATGCAAAAGAAATATAACAAAACTAAGCTAAAGTCTAACAAAACTATCCTAACTAAATAACTTAAACCTCCCCTAGACTTGAATCTTTCATTGTCCTCAATGATTACAAAATATATTATGGAGGAGTTGGGGAAAAGAGGGAAATTAGAGAGGTTACCAAGTAATGAGTGCCAAACATATAAGTCATTTCACTGCGGATGATACTCCTCCATATCGTGGTTGCACTCCTTCTTACAACGATAATGATCATTGGCTCTCTAGTAGTATAGCTCCACCCTCCGTCTCTGCTCAATTTGCTCCTCTCCTTGTCACGTGTCTTGCCCTTTCCTTTGTCCTTAGCTCTTGGTCCCTCACCAAATGATCTCTTTTGGAAATTCATCTTGCCTATAAGAAAAATCACGCAAAATTTAAAAAGAAAGGTTAGGGCTCTTGGTGGAAAGGGAGAAGAAAAAGTGGAAGAGAAAAGTGGCTCTCAAGATTAGAGCTATTGAAGGAAGAGAAGAAGGTTTTTGAGGAAGAACGACAGTGAGCACGACTTGAAAGTGGGGGAAGACATGGCCTAAAAGGGGCATGGCCATGCTCTGTGGCACGGCCTGGCCATGCCAAACCTTGTGGTCTTGGGCAGGATTGTGTTCTGGGACACAACTAGGTTGTGTCCCATTCTAGGGATTCTAGAGATTCTTGCATGGCCGTTCTTGACGAGCATGACTGTGCTGTAGTGGTTGGGCTAGGTCGTGTTCTCCTCTGAGCCGATTGGCACGGTCGTGTTCGGTGACATGGCCTATCCGTTCTCGTCTCAGAGCATAGTGGCACAACCGTGTCCGATGGCACAGTCATGTCTGATGGCACAACCATGTCTGGTGGCACGACCATGTCCCGTGACACGACCTTTTCGTGTTCTTCACTAGTTTTCTTCCCATGCCCATGGCTATTGACACAGTTAGCTTGTGGCGCCTGACATGATCAACTCGTGGTTCTTCTTGGCCCTGAAATAAGTTTGAACAAAAGATAAAATTAAAAATAAAAACAAAAATCAAAGCTAAAATGAAAGAAAAACTTGGGCTACCTTTCAAAAAGCACTTGTTTATGGTCATAAGTTCGACCCTTATCAGTCTCAATAGGGAGCGCATGGTTTGAGGTGATCGCACTTCCCTCTTCGCTTATTAGGTTCATCAATGGAGCATCTTTTAAACCTTTCTCATGCCAGAACAAGATACTTCCGAACTTCATGCAAAGGCTTCTTGGCTTTTCATCAAATTTGCTTGATCTCAACGACTTTCCATGTCTCTTAAATCTTGCTCGTGGAGGAACAAGATACTTGTTATCTCCAGCTCTCAGTCCTTTATCAAATATGCTCATCTTCAAATAGTCGTCACGAGGTCATCCATGTGATTTCTATGATAAATTTGTCATACCACAAACATGCTCCAAAAAAAGTTGGTTAGTAGCCTTAGATAGATCAAATAAAATTTTACCTTCACCAATCACCAAAGGGAGTATAACATCGATTAAGGTTTCAGTTGTGGATAGGAAATGCTCTTTTGGATCCTTGGGGTTTGGAGGTATTTGATTTAAAGTAATGCTCTCCTTTGTCAAAGTCTCAATCTCATATTCCTCGAGCTTCTCTTCATGTGATATCCGAGTGGCTTCCAACACTTTATTTCTGGTATTGTCTTCATTATTCACACTCATCCTAGACTCCTTCCAAGATGAAAGTAGTGTTAAAATCTAGCGTACTGTAAGGCTATTTTATCTAACCTAGTTCCCAAATGCTTAAATTCCTCTCTTTGCTCAGTTTGTAGCATGATGGGATCCTCTAATTTTGTTTTCAATTTGTGTAATCTATCTTCGACAATGCTGCAATTTTTTATTGTATGACTTGTTACTTCACAAACCCTACAATAATGTTGTTTCGACCACTGGTTGTAGTTGGGGAAGACACCTTATTTTTCTTCATGTACTCCGTGTGTAGGGTCAAATCGTATCAGACAATTATTGATTGTATAACCTATTGCACCACAAATTTTACAATAGACATTAGTATAATTCACAGTAATAATTTGGTCGAACCTTTGAGTTAGAGATTCCATCTTTGCGTATAAGGGAAACATGTTCACCTGAAAAAGAAAGGTTAGAAAAGGCAGCAAGAGATGAAATAGGAAAGAAGAAGAAAAAATAGTTAAGAATTGTAAAGAAGGAAAGAAATCTAAATTAACCAAATCACGATTCAATCAATATCAATCTTGAACAACCTCGACATCGACGTCAAAAACTTGATGTGTGCAAATTACAAATACATGGTTATCATCGAGTAATAAAAGACATCGATCCTAGAGAGACTATAAAATTGAGAACTGATTGAATTAGCAAAATAGATTATCTAGAGAATCGCAGTTCGTAAGAGTTGAATGAAAGAGAATGAGTAGAGTTCAAGCAAGAAGATGAGGAAGAAATCTGAAGTTGGGGGAACAATCCTACGACTTCGGTTTTGCTACGATGATCATTGACACTCTAAGTTCTATTTATTTTCCTATCTCAATGTTTGTTCACATGCAGGTGGTCTATCCCGAGATACTGATATAGACATTTGGAATTATACCGGCGTGTATATCCAAACTCGATGCTTACTTTCAAGGCGACTTTACTAGAGTGACCATTTTTCAGGGAGGCTCCTATCATGATGTCACACAGTCCTCTAGGTGTCATTCCCTACTTCATGACGTCGAGTCGGAGCTAACCCATTAAGCTCTGTGATAGCCAATGGTGCCCTTATGAGGATTTGGACTACTTTCGTGACCAATCTCTCATGTTTCCGTCTTTATAGGTCAAAGATTTGGGTTAACCTTTCGGTCCTTCCCCACGTCCTATGAGATAGAAAGGTGCATGATTAGTGTCATAAACGTGTGTGTGCAGTAAAAATGGATCATGAAACAAACATATCATATAATAGAGAAAGGTAAATACACTTTATAAAAAACATGCCAACAATTCATCGGGCTACTCCCTTGGCCTAGAATCTAGAGAACTACTCCATGGAGATGGAGTTACAATCAAAAAACATTAAATTAAGCATCCTACAACTCAAAATAGAGAGAGAGAGGAGAAGAGGAAGCTTAGCCAAGATGGGTGCTAGTGTCTTTGAAAGGATCTCCAAGCTCTAAAGGTGGACGGATGGTTTCGACGACACCTTGGACATTGCTCCTAAGGTTCCATGTCACTAGGAAAACACTCTTCCACCTTGTAGGTCAGGGAGAAATCCCCTAAAATCCAGATGTCCTAAACAAGAGCCTCATGGGTTCTTTTATAGCCTTCGACCTTTCCTAAATTGTCGGGACGCCACCGAAATGACATTTTCGGGACTTTAGACTTGGATTTAACGGGTTCCACCTTGAACACTTGTAGATCTCGGAATTATCTTCAAGCCCCGTAACTCATCCTGAGCCAAAAGTTATGCCAATTTGAAGTTTGGTTTGCTGTTTCGCGTCAATCAGGCCACCTTGGGTCAAAAAGTGACACAACCATGTCAGGGGGCACGACTTGGCCGTGTTGGAGGTTGTGTAGATGAACACGACCATGCTAGGGGACATGGAGGGGGGGGGGTGTCCGAGGCTGTGGACTCCGCGGTAGCTCCATTTCGCATATGATTTTGCCTAGAGGAACATGCCCATGTCATAGGACATGACCAAGGTGTGTTCCTTAATGAAAACTTCAATTTGATGGTATTTGGCTGTCCTTTTCTTCCCGTATGATTCACGATCATGTAGTATAGTGGAAATACATGTTCCAAGGCTTTTTAACTCTATTTTCTCTCCTAATTCGCTCCTATCAATCAAAAAAAATATAAAGATAGTTCTCCGAACAAAAAGAATGAAAATGATGCAAAAGAGATGTAAGTATGCAAAATATGCTTATGCGATGAAACAAAATGCATGCAAAATAATACTAAAAATCACATATAAAATACACACATCAGTCCTAACCAGGACTTAATTTGCCTTGCTTCACTAGGGCTTTTGCCAGTACCTAGTTCTCAACCAGGACTTCACCATCTGTCAAGAAATCTACTCCTGCACACTTGACACAACATTGTTAGATCTCAACAAACCTAACTTTGACCTTAGTCATACATCAAAACTTTGGATTTACTATTGTGCTCCTAGCACCAACAATCTCCTCCCTTTTAATAGCACTACAAAAAAATAGGGATTTAGGGACGAAATTTTGTGAAAAAATTTTTTTCGTCCCAAAATGGCAACAAATTTTGCGACAAAAATATAAATTGTCACAAATTAACAATGAATTTTGCAACGAATAACTTTCATCGCAAATTAGCAACAAATAAATTTTTGTTGCAGGTATCGTTGTAATTTAGCGACAAAAACTCATATTTGTCGCAACAACAAATAATTAATTCGTCACAGATTCTGTAATGAATTATAATTTGGTCACCAAATCTACAACGAATATTTAATTCGTCGCTAAATTTGCGTCAAACTCTTTATTCGGTATAAAAATTACGACATTTCGTAGCAAACTTTGGCAACAAATCATTGATTCGTCGCCAAATCTGCAACGAATTTCTGGATTCATTGCCAAATTTGGCGACGAATTAGTGATTCATTGTAGATTCATCCTATATGAGGATTTCTTTCTTTTTGAATCTACAACAAATCCGAGATTCGTTGCAGATTTGGCAACGAATCTGAGATTCGTTGCAGATTTGGCAACGAATCCAGAAATTTATTGCAGATTCAAAAAGAAAAAAAATCCTCCAAAATTGGTTGAATGACCTAGGGTGCTCGGAATCACACAAAACTAGTTCCTATGTGCTCGTGTCGTTCTCCTTGTTATATACACGACCTCAAATATTGATTTTGTACCCATTTTTTTTCCATAATTAAATTAATTGTATTGAATTCAATTACCTAATAATAATTTAGTTAAAAGAATACAATATATATATATATATATATATATATAAAATAGAGTTTGATTAAAAAAGTTAGGTCGAATGCGTGTAAAAAATTACTGGTCTCAGTATTTTGGGAAAAATTAATATTTCAAGTCATGTACATAACAAGGAGAATGACATGAGCTCATAGAAACTAGTTTCGTGTGATTCCGAGCAACCTAGGTCTTTCAACCAATTTCACAGGATTTTTTTTTTCTTTTTTATATTCTTTTTAAATCTGCAACGAATCTGGGATTCATTGCAGATTTGGCAACGAATCTAGAAATTCATTGCAAATTTAAAACGAAAAAAATCCTTCGAAATTGGTTGAATGATCTAGGGTACTCAGAATCACACGAAACAACTTCTTATGTGCTCGTGTCATTCTCCTTGTTATGTACACGACCTAAAATATTAATTTTGTACCCATTATTTTTTTCCATAATTAAATTAATTGTATTAAATTAAATTACCTAATAATAAATAATTAAAAGAATATAATAAATAAATAAATATATATATATATATTAAATAGAGTTTGATTAAAAAAGTTAGGTCGAATGCGTGTAAAAAAATTATACGTCTTAGTATTTTGGGCAAAATTAATATTTGAGGTCATGTACATAATAAGGAGAATGACATGAGCACATAGAAACTGGTTTCGTGTGATTCCAAACACCCTACGTCATTATACCAATTTTAGAGGATTTTTTTCTTTTTTTTATATTCTTTTTGAATCTGCAACGAATCCAAAAATTCATTGCAGATTCAAAAAAAAAATTCCTCCAAAATTGGTTGAATGACCTAGAGTGCTCGGAATCACATGAAACAAGTTTCTAGGTGCTCGTGTTGTTCTCCTTGTTAT
>JBBUKS010000001.1:4115400-4125484 GCA_038050645.1 Hedychium gardnerianum | reverse complement strand
CAAGAGACATGAAGAGTAACATTCTACAACTCAATACATAGAGAAGAGAGAAGAGAATGCTTATCAATGTGTTGCCGATTTTCTTGGATGAGTCTCCTTGCTTCGGAGGAGGCTGGATCATCGAGGAGCATGGAGATGGAAGCTCTAGGGTTTCTTCTTATGGAGAAAACCCTTCCCAAAGGAGAGGGACGAAGTCCCAAACCCAAGACGGTCCAAGCAAGGGTTTGCTTGACCCTTTTATACCTCCCCAAAATGGTCAAATCTAGTAGATTTATTGGGCTCCGTAAAAATAGGTTTTTTCACCTATTATATCACCTTATCTTGAGTTAAAGTATGAATAAAAGTTGTATCCCTTGAAATTATCTTCAATTTGAGAGTTGATTTGGCCTAAAACTCCAACTGAACATAAAGTTATGATGGTTTAAAGTTTGGTTTGCAATCTGGGCGGAGCAGGATTCATGGCCATGCTAGGGAGGCACGACCATGCTTTTTAGCATATCTAGATGATGGATTCTTCTTTTATACTCTGAAAAAAAGTTTTAGTTCTTGAAGTTATCTATGTTTTGGAAGTTGATTCATCCTGAAACTCCAACTATGCCCAAAGTTATGGTCGTTCTATGTTTTGTTTGCAAGCTTCCAAGAATGCAACATGGCCTCTATTTTTTAGCTCACACGATCGTGTGACACGGCCTGTACTTGAGGCTGAAATGGCATGAGGCATGGCCATGCATGTGAGGTACAGCCCAAGTTTGAGGATGCACTGCAAGTGAGACACGACCATGACTTGAGGTTGTGATGGATGGAGGCATGGCCGTGTCTGGGTGACACGACCTGGACTTGAGGCCGAAATGGGTGTTGGCATGGCCTAGGTTTGAGGATGCACTGCAGGTGAGACTCGACCATGTCTGGGAGACACGACCATACTATAAGTTTGCCCAGGATTGACACACGACCATTTTTATGAGATACATGCCTTGGCCTCCTTCATATAAGTCACACGGTTGTGTCTGGGACACATGGCTAGGAGTTGAGCTTCTACTGCATCTAAGGCATGCCCATGCCTAAGGAGGCACGACCTGTGCCTTGACTGTGCCTAGGAGGCACGACTAGGGTTTTTCCTTGTGGCTATGCTTTCCTTCTTTGCTCTCTATAAAAGTTCCATTTTTGCTCCAAAATACATCCTATCAATGAAAACAACGAAAGTGCAAATCTCTGAACGAAAGAGTAAAAGTATACCATAATAATGAAATAGGGTGCAATACATATAAATTATGCTTATGAAATATAAGTAGATTTGCGTCAAATAATGCATAAAAATATATATAATCTACGCACATCAGTCCAATTCGTCTTCAAAAGACATGGCACATCCGCACTTCCATTCCAACAAAATATCTTTCATATTTTCCCTTTCTTTGGTCTAACCAGACTCAATCTCTCTTGATCTAAGAATCCAATTCTCAAACTCGATTTTAGTCTTTCAGATAAACTAATAGTCCGTGTGACCTTATAGGTTCCCAATTATGTTGGTTATTCGTAATTAACAATTTATTATAAATAGATCATGAGTGACACTAGTAGTACATCATGACCCCCAATTGACCATGAATCACAATTGATTCTAGAACCACTTTTGAACCATTTAGCAGCTATAGTTATTCGTATGTCTATTCCTTTCATCCATCTTATACTCGCTCGGTTCAGGACATAGTCTATGTGTCAGTCCCCACTAGGCTGGCTATGTCACACCTAGCCCAAGCTGTAGTTCCTTATCTTGCAGATTCAAATTATCGAAACACTTGACCAAGAAGGCTATCCTCTTGACGTGTTTCTTCTTTGGCCAAAGACTTACGAGTAATAATTCTGACAAGTGACCAAAGGGTATTGTTGTCATAACTGCAAGTGCACCGTTATACTGTCAAGTAATAAAACATCAATCCATAGGGACTATTTGTTGGGTAGCCCGATGTAGTGCGTGCTAAAACATGTTTCACAAACAAACACAATGAACGACATAAACTATAATAATAAAATCCAATTATTACATTACACGTACCAAACACATACAAGGATACAATATGTTAAACATGATCATGAAATAAAATTTTATGTAAATAAATTTATTCTAGTTATATTTGACGGATGATATGGAGTGGAAATGACATTAACCAAGCGATGCTTTGGAGCCACGCCTCTATTCGTATCCATGTTGAGAACTCCTCAAGATGACTTCACTAAGTCTGAGTTGTGTCTCCGATTTGGTACAAGCTGAAGTGGGGAGACCGAACAATATGAGAGAGTGATCTTAGCTAGATTTGAGTCCAGCGGCCGAAGCAACCAAGATGACACAAATCGAACATGTACAACCTTCGCTAAGGTTGTTGTCCGAAGGAGCAAAGGTCACTGGATGAGGCTGTAAGCCACTACTGGAAGTCCTTTAGTTGGTGAACAGATGGCGGTGCTCGGAGAGCACTGACGATGGCTGGGAGCTTGTTTCTCGCACGGGAATAGTAGCTTCTTCTTGCTATTCTTGTTGCCCCGATGGTGATCGAACGATTGTGGGGACCTGCTAGTAAAAGGTTGGTCGGAGGAGGAAGGGTTGTGCCTTGGTGGCTGGAGGGATCAAGTCCACTGGAAGTTTGGGTAGCGGCAAGGAGTCCTCCTTGGGCGGAGGCAAGAAAAGGAGAGGAGAGGAGAGGAAGTTAATTAGAACCCTAACACTTAGGATTAATTGAATTAATTCTTTCTCTCCTTGTGGAGGGTATTTATAACCTCTTCTCAATTACTTTGGGAGCAAGTCATTTCCTAAGCCTTAACCAATATACAACCCATTAAGCTCTTGGTTTGGTTCAATAACCAAACCACTTGGTTCAATAACCAAACTAAACAAATTTGATTTATAATTAAACCAAGGAGTGCCCATCTTGTCTTCAAAAGATGTGTCCCATCTGTGCTTCCATTCTGACATATAACTTTCCATATTTTTCCTTTGTCTCTCTCGATCTAAAAATCTAATTCTCAAACTCTTTTAAAGTCTTTTGAATAAACTCATAGTGCGTGTAATCTTATAGGTTCCTGATTATGTTGTCCACTTGTAATTAACTATTAATTATGAATAGATTAGGAGTGGCACCTAGTAGTACATCATGATCCCCAATTGATCGAAAAATCAACGGTTGATTTCAGAACTACTTCTTAACCTTTCAGCAACTACAATCAGTTGCGCCTCATTTCTTTCACTCGTCTTATACCCACTTGGTTCAAGATATGGTCTATGTGTTAGTCCCCACTAGGCTGACTATGTCACATCTAGCCTAAGTAGTAATTCCTTGTCCAGCGGATTTGAATTACTCAAACATATTGTCTAAGAAGACCATTCACTTGACGTAATTTGCTTTGGCCAAAGACTTACGAGTAATAATCTTAATAAGTGGCTATAGGGTATATGCCTCTTTATACAAAGAGCGGTGAATCCTTTGTGAAGCAATTCAAGCATCTTCGGTCACTTCAAACTTATACCCAATCATCTTGAGTCCACACCTCCAAGGAGAAGCTTGCTTAAGATGTCAAAGTATAAGTCTCCATGACCAAGATGACTTTAATACCTCAAGTCAAAGGAAACTTGCAAATCAAGCTGCATTGAGACCTTCATTGACATATCCATATATGAAGAGAACCAGATGAAGGCTCAAGGTAGGTCACTCCAATGAACTAGTTACCTTTAACTAGCATCTATATTTAACTCTCGACATCCTAATATCTCCATCCAATGAGGAGCGACTGCTTGGATAAACAAATAAGTATAACACGTACTAGTCTCACATAATAGATGATATCTAAACCCATCAATTCATTGACTAGGGATGTTTCTATATGTTCATAATTACACATGTAGAGATGTTCACTAGTTGTGATCCAATCACAAGTTCTCTCATTCTATTAATTGTATTACAGACATTCAGTATGTGAGTTTATGATCCAATCATACAAATAAAGAATGTGTACTCAGATAGTGAATCATTTATTTATCCAATAAATAGTACATATCATAATGTGATTGTCTTAGGATACCTCTCAAATATAATATACTCCCACTTGGCCTAATGTCAATCGCCATGATATCCAATACCAAAGGTCTGGACGTGACTCTCAAACTTACTTTGAGGTGGAGCCTTAGTCAAAGGATCTACTAGGTTCCTTTCGATGGGAACCTTCTCGATTTATATTTCATTTCTAGTGATGATCTCTTTAATCATATGATAGCAGTGAAACACGTGTTTGGATCATGCGTGAGTCCTGGGATCCTTTGCTTGAGCAATGGTTCTAATGTTGTGGAAGCAAATTGGTAACACTTCAACAATGGTTGGAACCACTCCTAGTTCGAAGATGAACTTCTTGATCCAAAACTCTTCATTTGCTGCTTCAGAAACTCCAATGTATTTTGACTCAGTGGTAGAATCCGCAACAATGTCTTGCTTGGAACTCTTCCAACTTATTGTATCTCCATTTAATGTTAACATGTATCCAGACTATTATGCTACCGCAAGTGCATGATTACGTCATCAGTAATATAAAAGATATCGATCACACATGGACTGTAGATTAACGCACTAGTGAGTTTGTGAAGCAAGTAGCTAGACTAATTGAGTTATGTGAAAGCTTGTAAACTTAAGTGAGGGAGAGAGAGAGAGAGAGATCAAGGTCTAAGAAGAGAGGGAAGAGAGTTTTGATGATTGGTTTAGGAAGTGATTCTAGGTTTTCGATTTCACTATAATGCTAGATAATTTCCCTATAAAATGTTCATTTCCTTATTCTCCATACTTACTCATATGTAGCAAGGGTTAGTCCCTATGTCAAGGTCCAGTAACTCTAGAAAGTGGGTAAGTATCGATGCCCTTTGTCACTAAGGGCATAATAGTTCAGTTGAATGAGAATCCTCTGCCACTAAGGATATCCCTTTTATGCAGTCTAGTAGCAACCTTAACAAATAAGCATATTCCCTAAATCTACATGCATTACTTATATACATATTTCGTCAAACATGTAAAAGACACAACACATATAACATAAGAGGTAAACATCTCATAGAAATAAGAAATTGGCATGTCCATAATTCGTACATTATCAATCACATTATAGTTACTCTCTAACCCTACAATGTGAAGGATCTACTCCATGAATAAGGAGAGAAAGCACAAACATAAGAAATTAAACATTTTAGCCCTAATCTAGAGAGAATATGGAAGAAATGTTTAGCCAGATGTCGTTTTGATCTTTGGGAGCGCTCTCTTAGCTCGGATGATGGATGGAACGGAGAAAATCGCCTTGGATCATCTATGAAATCTCTGAAAATGATGTGATCTCTGGACCTTGTGTTCTCCCTAGAAGAGAAGAACACCCTCCCCTTGAGAAAGGGGAAAAATTAGCTTTTATAGGCAGGGGGCACGACTCCTGCTTTTCTAGCGCATGACCGTGCCTAAGAAGCACGACTTGGGGTTGAGGCACGGATGACTGGAGGCAATGTCATGCCTGGGAGGCATGAACAAGTGTTGAGAAGGCTGATCTAGAGGCACAACCATGCTTGGGAGGCACGACCAAGTGTTGAGAAGGCACGACAGGCTAGACACGACCATGCTTTTTAGGCACGACCCATGTCTGAGGTTTCCCAAGAAAATCACACGGTCATTCCTTGGAGGCATGACTTGAGCCTTGGTTCCTGCTAGGGATGAGACATGGCTGTGCTTGGGAGGCATGACTAGTGCTCTGGCTCTACTAGGGTTGAGGCACGACCGTGCCTAGATGTCACGGCTAGTGCCTTGGCCCTGGCTAGTTGCTTCCTGCCTTGCTTTTCGGTCTTCTTTTCATTACACTTTTACTTTAAGCTCAATTTTTGCTCAGAAATGCATCCTATTAATGAAAATAAAGAAAAAGCAGATCTCCCAATAATGTGGATTAAAAAACATCATAACATAATAAAATGGGATACGATAATGCAGATCATGTCAATGAAATGTAAGTAGATATGCAATATAAAGTATCTAAAAATATATATAATCTATACACATATCACACCCCTAGACTTAAACCTTTGTTTATCCTCAAGCAAAAACCTATAATCTAGATTCATGTGTCAATGAGGTGTATCATAATCCCTAGTGATTCACGTTAATCTTATCCTATAGTTTCATTGGTGAGCATGATACAAGGATTTGTTTGAAGATGACCTAAGTAATAGTTCTTTGTGCTCGCTGTAAATGAGTGGCTTAACATTTCAAGTGTCAACTCCCAAGCCTAGTCAAGTCGTCATCTGATCGTGTTTCTTATGCTTCTAGTGATAGGCACTTACCTGTCACACGCATGGTTCATCTTTCTCAAATTGCATAAGGTCTCAAAGGATAGCTCGAATCAAGAGAAACTTAATAGTTATTTCTCCAGTAATCTAACTCGATCTCAAAGGGATAACTTGTTAGTTTTCACTCACGACAACTATTTTTTATCCCTTTTTTCTTGGTACTTATGGTATGAAGCACTAAGACTAATGATTCTTATAAGATGAAACACTAAAACAAGTATAGGGACTTTGATTTTTTTAAATGAGTTGACATGATCTAAGTTACTCTAGTAACCAAAATGTAATTGATAAATCACTTTAGAAACACAAGTACTAGTCCAGTTCAATGAATCATGACTATTTTTAGATATATTAACTATCGATATCTACAAAGAAAGAGACTCTCTTTGTAGAAGAGGAGAAGGGTGAGAGTTTTTGGGTGGTGAGAATAAACTAGAAAAAGAAAAGTGGAAAAGAGCTTAAGAAATGGAGGAAAGGGAAGAGGAAGAGACAAGAGGGAGGGGAAGTGGAAAGCACGACCATGTGTGGGGGTTACACGACCGTGTCTTAAGGGTTTTAAAATGCTAGGGCCACCACACGGTCGTGTTTCAAAACATGGCTTGTGGTTGAGTTGTTTTTGCCTCTTGGACACGACCGTGTTTAATTAACATGTGTGTTTGAAGTTTGTTAGGATGGGACATGACCATGTCTGGGAGGCATGGCCTAGAGCTGAGGTGTACCTTTGAAGCATGACCGTGCTTTTTTGGCATGGCCTGAACTTGAGTTCCTACCTTTCACTTATTTTCCCTCCATTGGCCCTGCATGTCGATGGAAACTCCACAGCCAGCTCGTGTGGGTCTTTGAACCTACAAAAGAAAAGAAATATATTAACAAAGATAAAGAAACAAAAATTGCATCTAAGTAAACCCTTGGGTTGCCTCCCATGAAGCGCTTGTTTAAGGTCATTAGCTCGACCCCTAACTTGTCTCAACTTGGAGCCATGGCCTTGAAGGGGTTATTCTCCCCTCCCCTATGGCCTTTTAGGCTTGGACCCCTTCTTTCTATCCTAGGTTTCGCTAGGATGATAAACTTTTCAGGGTTGGGTCCAACCCCTTTTCCTTTGCTATCAGAATGTGGTTCATATGGTGGCTTCTCCATCTGTTTAGAGACATCTTCTTGGACTCTACTTGTTTAAGTTTATTGTACCTATTGCAATCATCAGATACAAGTAGAGTATAAGAGGAGTTAGATAAATCAAAATATACTTTGTCCTCTACCACCACCAATGTGAGTTTATGATCTTTCACATCAAATATAACTTCGACGGTGGCCAAGAATGGCCTTAGTAGGATGATTGGGATTTTAGAATCCTCATTCATCTCTAGAACCACAAAGTCAGTAGGGACTAAGAAGTTCCCTACCTTAACTAGCACATCCTCAAGAATACCGAGTGGGTATCCATGGGAGTGATCTTCCAGTTCCAATGTCATAGTGGTAAGTTTCAAGTTTTTAAGTCCAAAATTATAACAAAATGAAAGTGGCATGAGGCTAACACTAGCCCCCAAATCATAAAAAACTTTTTCAATAATAGTAGTCTCGATGGTGTAGGGAATCGAGAAGCTTCCTAGACCCTTCAACTTTGGAGGCATAAAGTCTGATAGTAAAGCGCTGCACTCTGCAATTAAGGCTACTATTTCACCGCCATCTTTCTTGTGTCTTGATGAAATAATGTTCCTCATAAACTTGGCAAATTTAGACATTTGCCGTAGGGCATCAAAAAGTGGAATGTCAATGCATATCTCCTTGATCTTCTTCAAAAACTTATTGAATTCCTCATCCCTTTTTGAACTTATAATCCATTGAGGGAAGGGCATCGGTGGTACAATTTTAGCCTGTGGGCTAACCTCAATCGGGTTGTTGCACTCAACTTCTTCTTGGATTTGCTCATGATTTGTAGAAGGAGTTGACTCTCTGATTGGTGTACTCTCGATCCCTTTAGATGTAGCGGTCACTTGGGGGTAGCCTCAAGGTTAGTCCGCTTCTTAGCTCGATAGCATTACAATGCTCTACTGGATTATTTTCTGATTTTTTCGGGAATGATCCTTGTTGTCTTGAGGAAGATTTAACAATCTATGCCACTTGGTTAACAAGAACCTTTAAGTGATTTTCAATGTTATCCATCCTCCCGTAAAACTTCTTGATATCATTTTTTATTTCTAATTGACCGACATGTATTTCCTCAATTAACTTCTCCAAGAGTGAGGGTTGTGAAGTCTGTTGCAAATTTGATGTCTACCCCGTTTGCTCTTGATTATTGTTGTGATATGAGGAATTTGGGTGATTTCTCCATCCAGGATCATATGTGTTTGCATATGGGTTGAATGGTCTTGTGTTGAAATTCCCAATTGCATCTACTTGTTCAATCTGAGCTAATTGTGTAGTTATGACTTCGACTGGACAAGTTTCCTTTGCATGCTCCATTTCACCACATATTTCACAGCTTACATTGATTGCATTTTCTTGATTTGTGCTCATAACTTCGAATTTCTTTGTAAGGGCATCCATCTTAGTAGAGATTAAATCCAAAGTCTTAACCTCATGTATTCCTGGAATTTTAATTGGGTTACTTCTTTTCAATACCCATTGATGATGATTCATAGCCGCACTTTCTATTATTTCTTCTATTTCATTTAGGCTCTTATTCATCAAAGCTTCGCTTGTTGTGGAATCTAAAGAGACCTTAGTATAATAGTTGATTCCGTTGTAGAAAGTGTGGATAACTAGCCACTTCTCTAGTCCATGATGGTGGTATTGTCTTAGAAGTCCTTTGAAATGATCCCATGCTTCCTAAAGAGATTCTCCATTGAGTTATCTGAAGCTAGCTATTAAATTCCTCATATGCGCTATCTTGCTTGGAGGGAAGAACTTTTCTAAAAATGTTTGTTCACATTGTTCCCAAGATGTAATGCTATTTGGAGCCAGGGAATTTAACCATGTCTTGTCTCTATCTCTTAGTGAGAATCCAAACAATAATAATCTTATGGCCTTTGCTGCTACTCCGTTCATTTTCATTGTACCACATTTCTCATAAAATGTCTCCTAGTGTTGATTAGGATCTTCATTGGGTCCATCCCCATATTGATTTTGTTGTGCCATGGAAATCACCGCTGGCTTGATTTCAAAATTGTTTGCCACAATAGTATGTCTTATGATACTAAATCTGAGGCCCCTTGCATAAGGTGTTGCATAGTCTTTGAGTGGTTTGTTGCCATATCTAAATGTTCTTGCTCTTCTTCTGAATTATTTTACAGATTTCTTCTTCTTCTTCTAAAAGTTCTATCTATCTCTAGATCAAATGGTAATAGATTATCTGCAACTTTGCGCATACAAGAACAAACTCTTAATTAAGTTTTTGTGTAAGGAGAAATAAAAAATATTGAGTGTGAAAGCAAGAAACAAGAATGAAAAAAATTGAATTATGTTTGTATGTATGAAAAAAATGAAATCGCAATATTTTTAGATTATGTGATATGTAGGCAAAAACTATTTATAAGTAAGTAAAAATAAATAAAATTGCAGTGTTTTTGTATTATGTAATATGTAAAATTAAATTGCAATGTTTTTGGATTATCTATATATATGAAGAAAAGAAACTATTTGCAAGTAAATAAAATATAAATTTTATTAACAAAAATAAAAAATGTCTAGGCTAACTAAATCACTAATCACTAATGTCAATCTCAAACAATCCCC
>JBBUKS010000001.1:4104943-4115300 GCA_038050645.1 Hedychium gardnerianum | reverse complement strand
AAGTACAAAAGTTGGTGTCGGGAGTTCGTGTTTACGCAACAAAGGTATAACTCTCATAACAACTAGTATACGGTTTCTTTCACATGGATCTTCTGGAAAGGATCTTGATAATATTTTGCTGCGCTTGTGTTATTTTTTGCAATCAAGATCTCAACAGTATTTTCAATCCGTCAAAATTTAGATTCCCATAACAGAAGTGCCATAATCATGCCTCATCATCTAATTTTGCTAAAAAACATGAATGATATGTAGTACAGAGATAAAGCAAAAACATACGATTTGTTGTCATGTTAACTTGGGCAATTAAACCTAACTTTGCATCTTGAATCTGACAAACTTCTTCTTTAATAGAAATCTCATATCCTTTTAATTTCTTGTAGTTGACCCACGCTAAGCAAATTTGTCTATAAATTTGGCACAAAGAGAACATTTGAAATAGTGTGGGTAGAATTCTAACACCGGGCAAAATAACGATTATCCTACGTGTTGACGAGAAGGGGGAATGGAGGAGAAGGCAAGAAGACGTGACCGCTATCCCCCAGATTTTTTTCGAAAAAAAGAAATTTTATTTAATAACCGAGGATGATTTCTAAACCAGCTAAACACATGTTTATATAGACTCCAACCTTAAGACGCAAAGAAAGGAAAGAAATCCTACCATATAGATTCAAATTCTTAACTTGTAATGAAAGGAAAGAAATCCTAATAAAAAGGAAAAAGACTCATAATCCTAAAATTTCTAAACATACTCAAAATTTAAAAATACAAAAAGATAGAAATTACCAAAAATACCTAAAATACGAAAAAAAAACAAAAATTACAAAAAATAATAATTACTAAAAATAATAATATTAATCTTCAGATCCTCCTGCATTAGTCACTCCAGGTTGAAAAAAACTCATTCTCAAGTTAGAGTAGTTGTCAGATGGTAGCCCAGGAGGAAGATCATTTGGTATCAAATCGACAAAATCTACTAGCAACTGTTGAACTTTGAAAACCCTCATCAATCCGCTGACGAGCACGACATTGTGGACACTACGCTTGTCCATCTTTGCATCCCTCAAGCAATTCTTTAGCAATAGCTTCTGATACGCTTTTCTAGTTCTTGTTCCAGTTTTATCTTTTGCTTCGTTAGAAACAGAATTCACTCCAAGTTGCATCTGGACTACGTATTCGAAAACTGACCCAAAACCATTTTTTTACTAAAATCTCCCATCATTGGCTTGTCCTCAATGATCGATGCATCGACTACAGTAGCTTCAGATGTTCCAAATTTTAAAAATTGAGAAATCTTAGAATTATGTCTAATTCTGTCAACACAATCACTTGAAGGGTTGAGGCACACATGCTCCTTTTCTTTTGTCATTAGACAAATGAAAGTTTTCTGATTCATTAGCACTCAATTGAAGATTCTCTGATTCTACACTATCATTCTCACCAGAAATAGAATTATTCCCATAAGCAAGACAATCTGAAAGCATGGCATCATAGAACTCTTGCAATTTTCTCTTCTTTGTGCTTGGAAAGATTTGGAGTTTCTTCATCTTCTTTTCTAGAACAACTACTATTTGACTATCCTTTATATCCTACATGGGTAAACCTAATCATCCCTGGAACAAAGTTTGACTGTAGCTAACGGGAAGAAATTGACCTTTCATCTTCTTCTTCATCTTCTCTCAATCCTTGATCTTGACCTTGCCTTGTCAGTCTCATGAGCGTCGCAAGCACTCCCACCATGCCGATGCTAGACCTCTGAGTTTGAAAGCAACTAATTTTACTTTTATTTGATCAAGTACTTTATATGTCATAGACCAAGGAGTTCGTTAACTCCTTGGTCTGTGACGTATTTGAAAACTCAGGAAGATCAACTGGAAATCTAATATACCCATACCGTTTCTCTTGACCATAATTTTCCCGAAACTGAGCACGACTATGATATGGATTTTTGAAAGCGGAACTAGAAATAGGATAAGAGAACTTGAGACCTTTAAGATCTCGGGCACTATGATCGTAGTGTGAGTCTTCCTTAGATGGAACCTACCTGCCACGAACTCGATCACGTGTCTCATGAGCTTTAAGATCTTGCGCCACTAGATGTTGGGCTAAATCTATGACTTGTCTTTGTAAATATGCAATCTTGTCATGGATGTTATGACCATGGTGCAAGGCTTCCTTAGCCGGAACCTACCTAGCATGACCACGACAACCTCCCATTGGATATGACGCTCGACTTCCTTAATCGAAACCTGCCAGTTTTGATACCAACTGACACCAGATAGAACAACGATTATCCTGCAGGCTAACGAGAAAGAGATTTGAGGAGAAAACAAGAAAAGAAAACCATCATCCTCTAGGTTTTTCTAAAAAAAAAGAAATTTTATATAATAATAGAGGATAAATCCTCAAATAGCTAAACACAGATTTTTATAGACTCTAGACCCTAAGACACAAAGAAAGGAAAGAAATTTTAACATATAAACTCCAATTCCTAACTTGTAAAGAAAGGAAATGAATCCTAATAAAATGAAAAAAGACTCATAATCCTAAAATCTCTAAACGAACTCAAAATACAAAAAATATTTAAAAAAAATTACAAAAAATACCCTAAAGGCCAAAAATATTCTAAATACCAAAAAACTTAAAATTACTAAAAATAATGAAAATATATTCGGATCCTCCTGCATCAAATTCCCTTTTGCTTGGATTATTACCTTTCCTTTTCCCATAATAGAAATTGTAGAGTTGTCCTCAAATTTGACAGAACTACGAATGGATTCATCTAAGTCAGAAAATGCATCCTTCTCTCTACACATGTGATTGTTGCAGCATGTATCCATATATTCTGTTGAGTTTTCTCTTTCTCATGGGAGACACTTCTTCTTCTTCTGCAAAGTTAGTTTGATCTCCATTTTGTTTTTTTAAATTAGTATAATATTTTGATCTATAATGGTCATACCTATGACATCGGTAACATTCAACATTGGACTTGTCTGTTGACTTTATTCTATTAGTTGTTGAATAATGGCCTCCACATCCTCTATCCCTTCTCTGAAAATAACTCTCTTGATGTTGATTTTGTTGTTGGTTCCCACAATCATTGTTGTTTCTTCCTCCTCTTCCTCGACCTTTACCTCTTCCTTGTCCTCTATCACTCTTACCATTTGTAGAGTGATTTTTTGATAAAGCCTTCAACGCTTGTTCCTCTTTTTCATATTGATTAATTTTCTGCTCATGAACCAATAATGAACTTTGTAATTCATCAATCGAAAATAGACTTACATCATTTGCTTCTTCAATGGTGCAGACAACAAAATTACATTTTGGTGTCATAGATTGAAGATTTTTTTTTTGACAATGAGAACATCCTCTGTCTTGCTGCCAAGGATCCACATGTTGTTAACGATTGTCATCATTCTTGAAAAATAATGTGAAACTAATTCTTCGAATCATTCAAAGCATTTCGAACTCTGAACGAAGTGCTTGAGCTACTGCCTCTTAGCCCTTATCGTACCTTGATACTTCTTTCTCATAGAATCCCGATATCTTTGGTGGTATTGAGAATATTTCCAAGATTGAACGATCAATTGCTTGAAAGAGATAATTCCTTGCTTTAAGATCCTTCAATTGTGCATCTGTTAGCGCAACACCTTCTGTCGGTTCTACTACTTCAGAAATCATGACCATCCAATATTCTTTGGATCTTAAGAAATTCTCCATGAGCATGCTCCAATGATCATAGTGACTATCAAATCGAGGAATGGTCGGTTGTACAAAACTTTCGGAAGACATGACTCTTTTCAAAACTTGGCTCTAATACCACTGTTAAGAAAAATACTAAAAGAGCCGAGGATACACGAGGAGGATAAAATAAATTTTCTCAATATATTTCATTGATAATCAAATAGCTTATTTATAGGCTAATGCATAACTCACTAACTCCTCAACATTGACCACTAACTCCACAATACAACCACTATCCTATCATCTCTCATCCATTAACTCAACTACATACTCACTCTTCTAAATACATTGAAGGTGGACAATTTCTATAACCATTAACTTTTACCACTAATTAAAACATACCAACTCATTCACCCACTAACATACTAATTTTATCAGCACATACATCATTGTACTTTTTAATTAGTTCTGCAAAGGAAGTCTTAATTAGAAAGGCTTAATTGTGCATTTACACAAGAGCTCAAGGATAGCTTTATGTGTGCAGCAGAAGTCTTAAATGGATGCTCCAAAGATAACAAGGAGGCAGTTTTAATAAAAATTGACTTCGAGAAAGCCTTCTGACAAAGTTAGGTGGAAAAACCTTCTATTAGTAATGAAACTCCGTAGTTTCTTTCTGAGATGGTTGAAGTGGTTAGATCATAACTATGAATGCTGCAATCCGTACTAATGGTTGGCCAGGTTCATGCTCTAATTAGCGACGGAAACTATATTCCGTCGCTAATTAGCGACGGAAAATATTTTCCGTCGCTAATTCCGTCGCTAATTGGCTGATTTTTTGTAGTGTAACAACAAAAGAGGGTTGAGGTAAGGCAATCCTCCTTCCCCTTTGTTGATCAGAATGTATACAGATCTTCTTCATAGAATTCTAGTTAAGAGTTGTGACGATAATTCCATCAGTAAAGTCCTTTTTGAAATCCCAGACCGGTACAATCTAATACTATTACAATATACTGATGAAACTCTCATATTTGTCAAGGCTGATGAAACTGTTACTAGAAATTTCAAGATGATTCTTGCTTGTTTTCGTGTATTCAGTGGACTGGACATTAATGCAAGTCTTCTTTGACCCTGATTGGTAAAAATGAATCACTGAGAACTCATTTGGTCGAGGTGTCCGGATGCAGTTTCCAATGACTTCCAATCAATTATCTAGGATATCAACTAGGGAACAAAAGACTGAACATGATTTACTATAATTTGGCAATCAATAATGTTTCTGCTCATCTTTATTCATGGAAGCATAAATTTTTATCTATAGGAGGGAGATCAATCAATTATTAACAGTGTGCTTAGTTCCATTTCGATCTATCCTGCCAATGTGTTTCTGATATCTAAATGAGTGATTAAAACAGTTTAGAAGATGAGGGCGAACTTTCTTTGGTATAGATACTGGTCAGATAATTCAAAAGGGGCTTTCAAAGTAATCTAGAATCAGTGTATCAGATCGTTATATTTGATAGGATTGGACATTCTTGACTATTAAGAACATAATTTGGCATTATTGACTAGTTGATGGTGGTATTTTGATGTATCAGAAACAAAATCAAAGAAGTCCAGATTTGGTGTGGCCAAAGATGATTAAGAATAAACTCATTCAGTCAAACATCTATCTACACTAAGGTCTTTTCACAAATGGCCTTTTTTATGGAAAGATTTACTCAATGTTAGGCATTTATTTGCTAACCACTAGAAAAGAAGTTCATAATGGGAGAAAATCTTTTTAATGAATAGACAGTGGAATGGGGATACTATAAGTTAGATTTCTCAATTTCTTTTACTAGATACAACTCGCAAATCAAGGCCCTTAATTTTGCAATTACCATTCTGTAAGAGCTGGCACAGGAAGTAGATGCAGAAAGCAACCTTGAATTTCTAAACATAAAAGCAAGCATGTCGCTTACAAATCTTATTCCATCAAGATGATCGAAGAATCTGGAGATGGATTCCCTCAGGTAACTTCTCAGTTAAATCAGTATATTAATTTTGAAAGCTACTTCATTACTACCTCAAATACATATGGGTTATGGACATTCTCTGCACCCAAGGAATCAAAGTTTTTAGGGATAGATTGAATACTAGTGCGAGACTGAAAACTGAAGGAATTCAATTAAAGGATTATGGATATGCCTTTTGAAAACAAGGGGGAAGAAACTATGGAACACCTATTTTCTATGTTAACTAAATCAAAACAGGTTGTTATTGTATTGCTGTTTGGGTTTGCAAATGGACCACTGTATCATGGTCTTCTTCAACAGAAGTTTTTTCCAAAATCAAGCGTGAATTTGAAGCAATTGTAAACAAAGGAATAATCTTATCTTCCGAAATGCTAAATGTAAGAGTTCATTCACGTGAATTATGGTTAAATAGCTTGCAGTTTACTTAGTTGCAACTTTTGCTTCAATTTTCAGTATCAATGGGAAGGCTACAGAAAACCTCGAGAATATATATATTATTTTGAATCATGTCCTTGTTATGTTATTGGGTTTCAACTTATTGGATGTGGACCTCATATGCGTAGAACTCATTATGCGCATTCATTATCATCTATGAGCTAATAATGGATGTCCACTATATATAAGGTTGGTCTCCAAGAATTTAGGGATCTTGTTCCCCATCGACAAAAAATTTTACAGCGTCGTCACCCTCGAATTCCCTTGGAAGATCTTTCCCTTTGCTTTCATTTCTTCTTCTTCCTCAGGGATACTCATGACGTTTTAGGACAAGGACATGACTCTTCAATCAGGTTTCTTGTCATTTTGTTTATGTTTATATGTTATGTCATGTTTAATTGATAAAACTAAATCTTCTTATTCTTGTATTTCCTATATGTGAGTTTTTTGTGTTTTAGAATTCATGTGACTTAGGTTTTCCAAAAACTTTAACATGTGGTATTAGAGTCAAGACTTTGTTTCTTCAATTTCATGACAATACAATATGAGCTTTTGTCGATCTATTGTTCTTATACTAGATAAAGTTTTCTTTGTATGAATCATGTTTGATCGTCAAAATCTTTTCAATCAAAAAACCTAGGAAAGGCTTGATCTTCCATATTGTTTGTATATTTCACGAAGAACAGCGGTGAATCACCGTCGTCTTTAATAATTTAACCTAATTTTAGGTCAAATCATGATAGCTCAATCGATTGACTTGATCAGCCAATTGAATACCAAGCCTATATTTGCAAATAGAATCGGTGGGAATTGATTGACCCATTTTTTCAATCAAATAAAAGGTTCGACAACTTCTATTGCTAATTAAATGGTCGAACACAGAAAGAAATGATTGGAATCTATCAGGTCAATCGATTAAGCAATAACTAATCGATTGATAATTTATCAATCAATTATAGACTTAAAATCACAATAAATTGATTAGAATCGATTAACCCAATCGGTTGATGCCTTCAATCGATTAGGAATATTATCCAATCGATTAATAGAAGGAAATCACAATAAATTGATTGAAATCGATTAGCCTAATCGATTGATGCTTTCAAATCGATTAAAAATTTGATCTAATCGATTAATAACCTTAAATTGTGTTAGGATCAATTGTCAATCGATTAAAAAAAAAATTCCAATCGATTAACACGTGAGAATATCAATTGTCAATCGATTGAAATTTATCTCTAATCGATTAATAGATCTTTTTTGTGAAATAGTACTTTTCATGCATGAGAATCAATTATAATGGTTTCCAATCGATTAAATTGCTTTTAACGTGAAAAAATACCATGAGAATGCTATTAAATGCTATTTAATAATCATTCATGCATAAAAATAGGATTAATTGGTATTAAATATGATTCAATTATACAACTACAAGAAAACTTCAACTTCTTAAAGATGAGTTCTATATATGATCTTATAGTAGTATATAGTAGGTTTTCAAATCGATTGGGTAAAACTAATCGATTGTCATATAGTATCAATCGATTAATAAGCCTAATTTTGAGTTACCAAGGCTGATTAAGTGGTTATCTGTTCGATTAAAGTTTCTAGGGTTTTTTTAAGTCTATCTACACAATGTGCTACTAAGTTGAAATATCATGTTAGCCCAAAGAAAGACACCTTAGGTAGGTTTAGTACATTTTATGTTGGTAGACGTATATTTATACTAAGAATAATTGGTCAAAAAGAAGGTTACTCTTATGTCAGAATATGCTCAAGGTAGCCTACAACTATAGAATAAAATTTATTTTATTCAGATCATGCACAAAATATGTCGGCCAAAAGGAAGATATATTGCATAACATATTAAAGTTGTTGTAAGCTATGAACCAATTTATAACTCATATAAGTGTTGAATTATTACCATAATGAGTCAGCCCAAAGGAAGGTTCATTGTGTGGTCAATTAAAGTTTGAGTTATATTAGAGAGTACCGCTAATAAATTATATTTTAGTCCACGGAGTAAAATGCAATGTTATATTTGGTATCTCATAAGAAGTCCATTAATATGCATTTGAATTTTTATTTTAATGCATCGTTTTATATTTATACATGTTCTTGGCTTTAATTAAATCGTGAGCTTATATTATTTATACACTTTTAAATTTCAGTGCAATCTGCTACTGTCAGTATTAATAACATCCTCACACTAACTGGTACAAATTTTGTTGAATAAAAAGAATACGTTATCATAGTCTTAGGCTGCATGGACTTAGACTATGCGTTAAAAAACGATCGTCCTGCACCTCTGACCAGTGCTAGCACTATAGAACAGAGGGATAAATTTCAGCAGTGGGAGCAATCAAATCGCATGAGTTTAAGTATCATGAGGCTTTCCATACCGACACCAATAAAAAGCACAATAACTAAGGGAGAGGATACTAGAAGTTTCCTGAACTAATTGGCAGACCGATTCGCTTCAAATGAAAAAGTCGAGACTACCACACTTCTTATGAAGTTGGTAATCATGCGGTATACTAGTAAAGAAAACATAAGAGAGTATATTATGGAGATGTCCAATATAGAGACAAGACTTAAAACACTAAAACTCGATATATCTGAGAGTATGTTAGTGTATTTTTTTTCTTGATGTCTTTGCTTGCATGGTTCACTCCTTTTAAGATATCATATAATCTCAAAAAGAAAAGTGGACACTAAATGAGCTTATTGCTCAATGCGTGCAGGAAGAGGGGAGACTAAAGATTGAGACATCTGAGAGTTCTCACTTAGCATCTGGTTCTCAAAGTACGAGCAAGATACGAAAGAGGATCAATAACAAAGGAAAGGGAAAGAAAACTGCAAATTCTGGGGGCAATGGTCATAAGGAGCACAAGAATCAGGATAAGAGGTCCACTTGTTTCTTTTGTAAGAAGAAAAGTCATATAAAAAAAGACTGCCCCAAATACGCAACTGACATATAAAGAAGGGTAAACTTCTCAACTTTGTTAGTTCAGAAGTTAAGTTAGCAATTATACCCACTGACACTTGCTACTCACATAAATGTTACTATGAAGGGTTGTCTCAGGAGCCAACTTTCACTTGATGGTGAAAGATACATCTATATTAAGAATGGAAAGAAAGCTACAATCGAGACTATTGATGTTTTTAGGCTTTATCTAGGAATTGATGTCTATTTGGATTTAGAAAATACTTTTATTGTACCATCTTTCAGACTGAACCTAATTTCAATTTGTTGCTTGGACAAACCAGGTTATTCTTATTCATTTGGAAATAAAATATTTAATATTTAGTATTTTCTTTAATTCAGTTGTGATTGACAATGATTCTTTGGTTGATAAACTTTATAAATTGAACACTTTTACTCCTATGGTTGACAACGTAATAATGCATAGTATAGGTGTGAAATGCAAATTAACCGATGAGAATTCTTCCATGTTGTGGCATAGGCGTTTAGGACATATATCCAAACAACTCTTAGAAAGGTTAATGTCACATGAAATTCTTGATTCCCTTGACATGTCAAACTTTGATGTCTACATAGAGTGTGTAAGGGGAAGACAAGTAACAAAAGGAATAAGGGAGCAAACCCTAGATCTACATGCATCATTCACATACATATTTCATCAAACATATAGTAGGCACAATACACATAGAACAAGAGTAACATCTCATAGAAATTAGTAAATTGACATATCCATAGTTCATACATCATCCGCACAATCATAATTACTCCATAACCCTAGAATACACGAGATCTACTCCATAAAAAGGGGAAGAAAATACAAAGAAATGAAGATCAACATCCAAGCCCAAATCTAAGAGGAAAAGGGAAAGAATGCTTAGCCCGGTTAGAGTCTTAGTCTTTGAAAATCTTCTCCTTCTTTGGATGATGATGGATCAGAGTAATCCGCCTCAAATCACCAGAAAGATCGCCGGAAGTTAAGTGTAAAGGACCTAGGGTTCTCCCAAGAAGGGAAGAACCACCCTCCTCATAAGAAAGGGGAAAAGACCCCTTTTATACTAGTGAGGCATGACCTAGGTTAAGCATGACACACGACTGTGTCTCTGAAACACGGTTGTGTCTTGAGGCTCTGATGGTAGGAGGCAAGATCGTGTCTGGGAGACACGACCCAATAGTGAGGAAGGACTGCTAGGGAGATATGGCCGTGTCTGTGAGACACAGTCGTGCCTTGAGTCTGCCCAGA
>JBBUKS010000001.1:4088047-4104843 GCA_038050645.1 Hedychium gardnerianum | reverse complement strand
TTCATGTCATTCTGAGGTCTCTAGGTCTATCAACTAATTTGAGAAAAAAAATTATTTTTAAAAAAAAATAATTTTTGATAAATTCCTCGGATTCGTCGCAGATTGGCGACGAATCTGAGAAATTCGTCGTAAATATTTTTTTAAAAAAAATAATTTTCAAAAATTTGTTGTGGCAATTTATTGCAAATTTATGACAAACAAATTTCGTCACAAAATTTCATTTCTAAATAACTGTTTTTTTTGTAGTGTAACGTTATGGCCAAAGCTAAATAATGCAAAACTTATCTCTATAACATTACAGTCTATTAGAGTAAATGGTACAGCAAAAAGTTGAACAAACAACTTTTCTAAGAACCAAGAGGAGGCATTTAACAAGCTTACTAATCAGCTTATAGTGCAGCAGAAAAATTATTACTCGTGGGCATCTAAAGTTAAAAGACTCGAGATGACGATGATGATTTTTTTGAGAAGCTTTATCGGGATAATCTTCATTGAAGAAAAACTGTGTCTGCACCTGCACTACCACAACATGCGACAGATAAGACAAAGGGACCTTAACCAAGCCATATATACATAAATAAAGAAAAGCTGGCTTTAGAAAACATCATTAGAATATCAAAAAGGATTTTAACACACTAATAAATAATTGTTCTAGGTGAAGAACCACAGCAAAGACTGTACAAGAAACAAATTAGTCCTCACAAGAAACTACTTAGTGAGCTTTGTTCTTATCTCATAACCTGGATTTAGAAAATGTATCAAGATATTTCAAAATGTAAATATGCTGTCTTCAAACTACTATTCTTCTGTTGGATTTGTCTTTTCTTATAGACTCAGTTAGGTCAACTATGATAAAATGTTATAATGCAAACAATTTGGACATGGAGAGCAAAAGAATATATTACAATAGATCACTTTTCTTCAGCTCCATCAATTTTCATTTCAGTTTGTCCCCGTGCTCAATCTGCTTTGAACATGGAGTCGACACCATATGAAATTGATTGTTAACCTAATGAAGTTTGACATGAGGCAAAGACAAAGGAATCTTGAGAGTCCGGTAAAACAAATTGGCATTTTAAAGCATTTTGCAAATTCAGGTGAATGAAAGAGGCACTGCGAATATTTCACTAGAATAATCAAAATTCAGTGGCTCAAAATATTGACTCATAAAAAACCATAAAACAAATCTGAATGTTAATAAAAAGAAGGGAATAGAGACAGGCATTACAGATGAAGAACTAAAGCTCTCTATTTTATTTTCAGGAGTATCTCAAAAGGACAAAAAAAAAGGGTCAAAAGTTGAAACCACTAATATTAATTGATATCCTTGCCAAATATAAATAAAAAAAATCTATCAGTGCAATAGGAACTCTCAAAAGGTACATGAAATGTTTTGTTAAAATTTAAATGATAGTTTGTGCCATTTATCACTCATTCTTTGTAGTTATGGAACCAACCAACGTTCCTAATTGTATTGAGCAACAGAGTGAAGTCTTCCTTAACATGCAATCCTGAACTGCTAATTAAAATGTTTGATAGATTCTAGAAGGTATACATCGTTTGGCATCAAAACCTTTAATCATTTAGAATTACTATTCAATTACTGTACATTGGCTTTTCTAATACTCTGCATATCAGTGTCGAAGCCTGATAAACACAGACTGCATGTTTACTATAGCCCAAATTGCACTAACGCAATCAGCTCTCTTAATAAATTGGAAAGCATCTAAATTAACTATATATAGAAGAATATCCATTAGTTAGCAAATCAATTAGGTTTAAAAGCCTTCTTATAGGCTGTAAAATAGTTAACCCAAGCAAAAGACAGAAATTAACAAGCGCTTACTTCTGAGGTTACTAAAATACCTAGAATTATCTATCGCGGCCCATGATAAAATCGAGCAGCCCACAACAATTCCACCACTTTGTATGGTGCACCACCAGCGGAGCATGGGGTAAGACCTGCATAACTCCATATATTAGCTAATGAGTACATTAATTCAAGTCAAGAGGACTGCCGTAAGAGTTCAATTTTAGCACCTCAGTTGCCAGTAATGCCTTGTCTCCTCCAGCAACTTGACAAGCTTCACGAGTCTCACCATCTTGTTTGACGACTCCATTAACATCACGGATGTGTGCGCCTTTTAATCCCTGATCACCTGAAGTCTTCTCAAGAACATAGGCAGCAACCTCAGTGATTTGGCTGCTCTCCCCGGGCAAAGTAGTAATCTTTTGGATGGAAATAATTGATTCTTCAGAGGGTTGCTTAACTTCATTATTGAATTCGATAAATTCATCTGATTTAGCTTCCGGTGCATCTGAAGACAATAAAGCTACTTCCTTTACTGCAATAACAACCTCGGTCATTTGGCTTCTCTCATCTGGCAAAGAAATAATCTTTTCGACACAAACAGATGATTGCTCAACAGAATTCCTATCATCCTTCTCAGATTGGGCAAATAATTCTGATTTAGCATCCGATGTATCTGTAGGCAATAAAGATACTTCCTTTGCGGCCAAAGCAACCTCCTGCTCATCTTGCTGCACCAAGCCCGCTTCTTTTAGGTTATTCGTCGAACTCTCCGCAACATTATCGACAGCATCAGATCCAAACCACTCGTTTGAGGATCGTGAGGGTCGGCTCTCGACATATGGAGAAGATGGGGCAGAGGAATATGGTGGGGACTGGCAGTCGCTCTCTGTGTTCTCGTGCGGAATCAGATCCTCGTGTTTCCCGGCATCTGAAGAAATCGTGACCGGAAGCCACAAAATGAAGAAAACAAAGGTGAAGAAAAAGAAAATACCTATAGGAGGATCGGAAGGGAGGAGGGTGACCACACTCTGCATCTCCTTCTTGCGCTTGGCGGCTCTTCGCTTCCTAGGACCCGACGGCATGGTGATGGGATCGAGCAATCGATATAAAACAGATAGAATCTAGGAGGAAGAAGAAGAAGGAGGAGGAGGAGGAGGAGGAGGTTTTGGAGAGAGAGATGGGCGGGAGGGAAATGAAATCGAGGTAGAGTCGATTGAAAGGATGAGGAGCGGCCCAACTCGAGATTCCTGTCCCTCTGCCACCGTTTTTGTTCCTAATCTCCAACCACACGAAATAAGAGGAAAACGACAAAAAGTTAACAGGGAACTTTGATTTAACTCCTTTATTTCACTAAAATGTCTGATCGTAGCCCTTTGCAACATTTTACTCTGGACATCATATTTTGAAGCTAAAATGATGAATTGCAACAATTTCAGATACCTGCATAAATGACATTTGAGGAGTAGAACTAAAATTGTATAAAATTATAAGGCAGAAGTTCGTGGAGCATCTTTTTATCCATCTTTAAAAATTATTAAAATGATATTTTATTTATAATTTTCTATTCAAAATGTCTTTTATTTTTTTAATAATTTAGATGTTTATTAATTCTAAAATAGACTACCTCCCTTTGATTTACTTATTGAATAAATTTAAAGAATAATTTATATATATTTAGATATTGATATTTAAAATATTAATTTTTATTGAGATTCGAATATTTTTGATTTTTTTTATTTGTTCTAAGTATTTTATCATTATATCATATATGTGGAGACTCGATAGAGTACTCGGGAATCATAATAATGGGGCTTTTTTATTTTCGTGCTAGTATAATATGCAACTAATTCTTTTTAAGAATTGAAGTTTAAAAATATGTCCAAAAAAGAAGATGACATTTTTCCGTTTATTAAGCTTAATGGAAGATATTTAAAAAAAGATAGAGGTAATTAGATGCATATATAGCTGATTTACAGGTATTTGCTTTTAATTTTGATTTTGTGAGTTTGGTTGGCTGATTTAAGGCTACATCAGTTGGATTTTTTAAATTCAGTGTGCTTTCACTTGAATCAATTTCAATTTAAACTCAAGTTGACTAGATTGTAGTTAAATCTGACTCAATTCAAATCCAAATTGACTCAATTCTAATAGAACCCACAATTAAATGGGTTTGGTCAAGCTAATTCAATCAATTTAGTCAGTTTGACCGATCAAATGGGGACATCAGTTGGCACGTATGAAATAGGCCTATCAGTTTGTTCATATTGGATGGGCCAATGGGGTCAACAAATCACTTGATCTCGTAAAGGTAAGCAAATTATCAAGTCAAATAGTCTAATAGGGTCAAAGTAAAGCGACTTGGAGCTAGTTAAGGAAGTCAACTAGCATAAATTTAGATATGTTAATTAATATATATTCAAAATAGACATCTCCTCGACCTTTTTTTTTAAAAAAAAAAGAAAAATAGATGGATGTAATTAAATATATCGATCTATTGGTCTCTGCTCAATGAAATTATGATTGTGTAAACTTTATCTCCTCTATAGTGTTAGGATCGTGAGAGTTAGAGTGAAGAGCTCGTTTTACTTTTTCGATTTAGATTTGTAGCGAAAATTTGAAAAAAGTACACAAAAAGCGCTAACATTTATGTTTTACTTGATATTGATCTCTTAGGCGATTAATACAAGGGTTTAGGGTTTACTCTTTAACTCTCTTCTTCCACTAAAACTTTCCTCTCTCAAACCAAATATGAAGGGGAAGAAACCTTCTTATAGCAGGATTACAATAACTTACAAAGTTCAATAAATGAAAGAGCAACAAGAGAGAAGAAATAAAGAGATTATAAGTTTTGCCTTAGTTTTCCTTTTTTTGGTTGCTTGAAAATATTGCATATGAGAGCTTGAAACTTATATTGAGTAGGACACAATGGAACATTAACATATTTTTTGCCCAAAGCCCCTTTTAAATAATTCAGGTTGTTTCTCTAATTTTTCTCGCCATCAATAAATTGATATAATTCATCAATTGATTGTTGATTGTTGACTATCCATTGAATAGTCGCTGACTCCATTGAATCTCAATTGATTGGTGGTGCCCAATCGATCGGGCAATCGATTTGCCAGCCTTTTGTTCGCTCGAGAAACTATGTCAACCAATCGATTGGCAACCCTCAATTGAACAGACCAATCGATTCGAGCATCTTCTGTTTGCTCGATATACTCTTCCAATCGATTGCACCAATCGATTGGCAGCCTTTAATCGATCTGGCTAATCGATTCGGAAAACTTCTGTGTGCTCGGCATTTGTTATCAATTGATTAGTGAAACTTACCAATCGATTGATACAATACTTGCCTAAACTTGGAATTATGGGTTTAACCCAATCGATTGTGTCAATCGATTGGTATGACAAAATCCGGAATTGAGGTTTAGGGTTTTGGCTCACCAATCAATTGGTAAAAGTCACCAATCGATTGGCGAACCCTAAAATAGGATTTTTCATCCCTAAACCCTCAAATACATTTCTCCCTTCAATGCACCAATCGATCTCAATTACCTCATGTCAGATGAATCTCTTATTCTTTGGACTTTGTGTTTGGAGCTTCCTTGTTTCTGGGTCTTCATCTACCCTTGCATCTGATCTCATGATCTGCTTGGGTTTCCACCTTTTGCCAAGAATCTTATCCTCGACCTTCTTGATTTTTCCTTACCTTGCATATGGTCTTCCGACCTGTATGGATTTTTTTTCCAAGAATTCGACCATCGACTTTCTTGGACTTCTTTGCTTGCATTCAGTCTTCAAACCTGCATAGACTTCTTTGCCAAGAATCCAGCTCTCAACCTTCTTGGACTTGTTTTATCCTGTACACTTTTAACTTAAGTAAGATCGAACTTATTAACCTAAACTTAAATAATTATCAATCATTGAAACTTCTCATTTGTGGCATGATTGCACAAACAATTTCTCCCTTTTATGTTTGATAATCTATTTAAGTTTAGGCTAATTTTTAACATATTATAATGTCAATAATTATTAAACAACAAAGATCATGTCATGATATCAACACAATAAGCATGAACTTAAATATATTATTTCTCCTTCTTTACTAAATATCAAAATGAAGTTAACACTAAGGGATGAATAACATGACAATGATGGGGCACTCTCCCTTAACATATGCATTTTTAAAGATATAGGGACCCCTGTAATTCATATGCACAAACACATAATCAAGGACGAGGCACTGATATAATATGTTGTCATGATATGTTTACAAACAATATTAACTAAAACCCTTCTCTACACTAATATAACATAGGAAATGACTCAGATCGTCTCTCTTACAAGGAATGTAGATGGCGAATGATTCATCTTAGGATCGAGTTTATTTGTAAATGAGGGTTTGGGTTTTCAAATGCTAAAGCTAAAAATAAAGAATGGACATAAAAGCAATTGATTAAAATGGAAACTTTCTAAACTAAAAACATGAAGGAAATGTTGGCAAACATGAAGTAATGCGACTAATGAAATCGAAACTTTGCTTATCTACGTCACAAAACAATTCATGAAAAACAATGCACAATGAAATAAACAATTGAAACTAAGACAACCAAGAAAACATAGAACATTCCATTAAGGAGAACTCAAACGAACTAAACTACAATTGAAAATCAATCCATGACATTTGAGGAAAATGAACAATCGATCTTAACCATCACTACTGCACTGAAGTAAACAAAAGAAAATAACAAGCAAACCCTAGCAAAAGCAAGCAACGGCTAAACATCTAAACTCACAACATCCAGTAACAAACAGAATCAAACTAAATTTGCATTGCACACTTGAATCCATGTGAAATCAAACGACAAACCAAACAGAGGAGAATTAAGAACCAAAAATGCTTACAGAACGAGCTAGGGCAACCCTAAGCTCAGATCAAGTCGGGATCAAAGAAGATGATTCGGTGGTAATGGCGATCGGTGGTAGCTCCAACTGAGACGAAGATGAAGTGATCTGATCGATGGTGGCAAGGGATGGATCTTTTGGAGAGGAGGTAGATGAACGATTGAGAAGGAAAATCCCTTGACTCATTGTCATTGGCTTGCGGTGGCATTGGCTTGCGGTGTGGATCGCCGGAGGATGATGAGATGGTGATGAACTAAGAGAGAAGGGAATTCCCTTAACTCCTCGAGGGATGGAATATTGTTGCTTTTCGATGATGGAAAATCCCAAACCCCGGTTGAAGACCCAGAATTCCCAGTAGTTGAAGTGTGTCTGACGATGGAAGGTGGAACCTCAGATGATGACGTTGCGGGAAGGAATGGAATTTGGATCGCTAGAGTTGGATGTAGTGGAGAGGGAAGAAAAATCCCTTAACCCCCGGTGGTGAATGGAGCTGCAGCGGCCCGCGATGGATGGTGGAAGAAGATCGTTGATCTCCTCTGCGTCGCGCGCCTCTGCTACTATTCCAATTGACGATCTTATGCTTTCCTGTAGCTTCTCATTTGAATCCAATCTCAAATCTGAACGGACATCCAGAAATCTTGTAGATCTCCATCAACTGATGGATCAGTTCATATATGGAATTAAAGTATCCAGATCTTAATCTACGGTGATGATCTACTCTTCCTTGAACTTGATGGACCAAATTTTTGATGGATGACTCAGATCGCTCCTGATCTTTGATGAACGGTCCAAATTGCTCCAGATTAATTCTCCTCATTTAAATCTAACTTTGAGCTCAATTTGGTTCGATCTGACTCGGTCCGTGGCTTGGCTTGATCTCCTACAAAACCATATTCAAATATTTAGATAAAATACCACCAATATTAGATAAGTTGTATTAAAGCCCAAAAATGAATCTAACTTGTGTTATATGATATAAACGCTAATTTAACCCAACGAGGTGGTTAAAATCATGAATTTAGGAGCTTAAATAATGTGATTCATGAACCTCTCGATGGCCACCATGATGGAATTTGATGAGCAGGAGAAATCCCCTTGAGCCTCTCAGATAGATGGCGCTGATGGAAAAGGCCGACGATGGATAAAGTGGCGTCGCCGGCTTGGAGAGGAAGATGATGAATGGAGAAGGGAAATCCCAAGTTGATGGAGGAAGTTGATCAACCGAGTGAGAAGGAAAATCCTTTGCTCGTCATCTGGTGGTGGCGTGCGTGGAGGAATTTCAGTGTGGAGAAGTTACGGTTGCCGAGGAAGCTTGCGGTCGGTGGAGATGGAGGAAGTGGAATTGCTAGAGCTCAATGGACGTGGATATGAGAGGTGGCCGTAGGAAAGAAAATCCCTTGACCTCGATGGACGAAGGAGCTCCAGTGGCCGGTGGTGGAGGGAAGTGGCGACCTCTGTTCTTCTCCTTCGCGCCTTTGCTTCTGTTCACCAAATTGAAGATCTCCAATCGTGCTTCCCATTTGAATCTGATCAGATCTGCATCGGCGGCTAGGAAACCTCCAGATCTGATCCAAGGGTAGGATTCAATCTAGATCTGATCCAAAGGCTCAGATCTTCATCAACGGTCATGATCTATTCTCTCTTTAACTTGGATGGCCAGATCTTGATGAATGACTCAGTTCTCCTCGAATCTTGGATGGACGGTCCAGATTGGTTCTCTTCAATTAATCTCAGAATTAAGTCCAATCTTGGACGGTCCGACTCAAGTCCTTGGCCCCTTCATTGCCTACAAAGATTATATTCAAATGATTAGCCATAATTCCACAAACAAAAGATAAATTGCATTAAAGCTCAAAAAATGAGTCCAACTCATGAAATATGATATAAATGCGAAGTTAACACACGAGAAGACCAAAAAACACGAATTAGGAGCATAAATAATGTGATAAAATGACGGTTATCAAATCCCCCACACTTATTCTTGCATGTCCCGGGCAAACAAACAAAACTAAGAAACAAAACAAAACTCATCTCCAAATTAATTTTCTAGCAATACCTAGAATATAGTAAAAGGTAATTAACTAAAACCATCCAAAGATCAAACATTCATGAATTCAATCCTACAATAATCAATAAGCATGGTGATTTCAATCCACTTGATAAACCAACCTCACATAATAGGAAATGGATGTATCAACTCTAACACAATCATGTATGGAAGTGGGGTTCACTCAATACAACTCACAATACTTCACTACCATAGGCTTGCTCATTTTCTAATTCTCCATCACCATAAAAACATAGCATGCACAAATCAAAAGGTTTTGTTTTGAATAGAAAATGAGTCAAAATGAACTAAGTGAAGTGAGCAAAATGGACAAAAGAAAAAGAATCAATGAAGAAGTAAGAATTTTGGAAGAATAAACGTGATGAGTTGACCAATTGATTTATATAGGGGAATGTCTCCACATAAACTTTACCCTGACTAAGAACTTCAATATAACTTGTTCTTGAGGAGCATTATGCAATATACCAAAGTAACTATATTCACCAAAGATTAATCTATGAAGTTTAGATCGAATCATCATTCCCTTCTTACCTCAACATTCCAAAATTTCTTCAATCCTATCAAGTTCTGGAAATTATCGATTTCCTATTAGTTCCAATCATTACATCTTCACTTCAATACCTCCTTTACTTGTTGTGTACCCCTAATTACAGCAACTAAATGTCACCAATTCAGATACACAGTAAAGCATCAGATTCAGCTAAACATTCTCAGAGTTCAGCTTCAATGAAATTATAGAGAGTAGATTTAGTCTTCTACAAACAGAATTCCTACATTTTAACAATTTAGAAATTGAGTTCAGCAAGAATTCAAAGAATTTCAACTGCCAAAGGTTTCAGAATTCCAGAATTGAGGCTGATTTCTAAATTCTGAATTAAGCTTTAAGTCATGAAGAGTCAAATTCCTATCTTTATTGATCAATCAGTTGGACCAGAAATCAGCCAGAAATTAGATTCATAGCATCAGTTGTTTCATTCAGGAAGTCAAACTCAGATTTTAAGCTCAAGGATTTGAAGCTTCCAAGGAATTCCGAGTTTCAGAATCAGATTTGGATTTGTATCTCAATTGATTCCACAATTGAATTAGTGTGGAGGTTGGTAACTTCTCAATTTCTGCACTGCAATAGTTTCAAGAATCAGATTTAGAGGAGTTATGATTTCTTGATCATGGAGGATTTAGTGGAAAGGTAACATCAAATGTCAATGGAAAATCAAGAGCTTCTCTTAAGGCTGTCATTGGTACTTAACAAGCAATGGGGCTTGGCACACAACAATTTCTCCAGATTTTTTTCTGTTTTCTGTAATACAGCTGATAGAGTTTTGGAACCAATTGATGAGCTGAAACTAATAGAGTTGTGCAATCTGATAACATCTTCTTTCAGGTTTTCTGATTACAGCTATATATATATTTTTTTCCTTTCTCTGAAAGATTCACGGTCCATCTCCAAATCGGTTACAATCCCTTCTTCTGCACTGCAGTTCAGTTAGGTAATTTCAAAGATTACATCCCATGGCATTGCATGTTTCAAAGCATGGGAAGCTTGAAGAGGATATGGTACCAAATGACAATGGAAATTTGAGTGCCACACTTAGATTCTTTTACCCAATCAGAGGTTTGCATCAAGAACTTAGCACAACCTTGTTGGAGTTGATACATCACTCCCAGTTTTTATTTCAGCAGGTTCTTGATCTCTTTTCCTGTAAATGGTTCTTACCTCATACTAGCACAGGAAGTTCCATCCCGTTATTTCTGAACCTATCATCTTTTACAACTAATACCCCAGATTCAAAAATCAATTTTCGGCTACTGCTGATTTCTGGATTCCTGATTTCAGACTTGATATAAGTTCAGTTTCAGAATTCTAAGTTCAAAGTGATTCCAGCTTTTGTTATAAAAAATTCAGCTTATCAGAGGGTATCATTTGACACTATAATGATGGAAACTTGGATTCCAATTGCCTCTGGACAGAATTAGCTTGAACATTTGGCACAAAGTTGTCTTGACAATTCTGTTCTGATCTGCAATCAGTTTGCTTCAATTCATTGCAGCTTCCCAGTTCTACTTGAACTACTTACTGCATTGTTGTGATTCAGATACAGGGATTCCTGATTCTAAAATCAGCTGTTGTAATTTGGGGTTCAGTTTCCTTGAGCCCCTTAAAAAATTTCAGGAATTGGAATTGAAGGTACTGTCGGCTTGAATTACCAGTAGCTTTCCAGAAGAAAGCATAACAAATAGCATTGAATCAATAGGAGCATCAATTGAAGGAGTTGCTAATCAAGAGCAGCAGTAAGCTTTGGCACATGAACTGATCAGTTCAGGTTCTGTTATGACTTGTTGCACCATATTGATACAATCCTTCAGGTTACTGAGCTGATCAAAATTAGAAAACAGGTTTACATATGCAACAAAACTTGACTATAACTTCAGGTTTATTAGCCCAACTTAACTAATGCAAAATCACAGTATGTACATCTCAGAAATTAGCTTTCAGTTTCAGAAATTGGAACTTGAAGGAATTCTGGCTTGAACCATACAGAATTAAGTTTACGGAAGGATTCCACTTGGCACTAAATCGATTGGAATTTGAACTTCAAATGATGCTGATCAGAATCAACATGAAAATTTGGCACAAGAGATGAGTTTTGCTCTTCTCTGTTTGTTTTTTTTCAGAAGCCAGCTTAGTTTCATAAGTTGCATGACCAAGAAGTTAAAACTAGGACTCAAGTTCAATAGAGGTTCGAGACAGAAAGAATTTCTGCTTTATAAGAATTCAGCCACCCATTTCAGAATTCCTGAATTGAGCTAGGTTCTGAAATTCTGTGAAACTCATGGTTTCAGAATTAAGGATTCAGGATAGCTTCAGCTTAACTTGTAAAGAATTCAATTTGGAAGAAGGTACTATTTGGCAATGAATTAACAGATGCTCCAATTCAAAGTGCTGATGGTCATAAACATCATTAAGCGTTGGCACACAATCTGTCCCACTAAATTTTGTTGACACAATTCCGTCTTTTATTTCTTTTTTTTTCTCAGTTCTTGTTCTATTATCAGTTCAGGTCTCTCTTATGACTTGTTTCAACCTAAAACATGAAGATTCAAGCACAATCATCCCATAACACAGATCACCATTCCTTGACAGCAGAATTTACCAATTCTGAAACTCCACAGATTTCTTCCTCACTTTACTAACAAACAACCTGTGCACTCACTTTGCATCAGTTTTTTTTTTCTTTTCAAACCAACTGTTGATCAGAACTGACAGAGAACTCCATGAATGAGACTTCTACTGACAGGAACCCCAGATATCTCAATCAACCGAATTAAAGCACTCCATAGACTTGTCAAATAGTCATTCCTCCCCCACACTTAGAATTTGGAAATTTTAACTCATCAAAACAATCAACCAAAACTCTCAAAAGAATAAAGGCAAAGCGAAGGTGGTAGAAGATAAAAGTGTTGACTGAGTATTCAACTAGCATTTGAAAGGAAAAGAAATCAAAGAATAGGAAAGAAATATCCTTCATCATATACATGCACACATATGAATACCTAATTTCAACAAGAAGCAAAGCAAGTTCTAGAGTTTCAATTATTGAGTGTATATCACACAAAAAACATAAGCATAAAGAATAGGCATGAAAGTAGTCCTCACTAGGTAATTTGCCTATCAGACTCAATTAATCAAAATATAATCCTCCACCACACTAACCAATACTATGCAAGTAGAGCATTCAATCATGTCAAATGACCTAGAACTTGACGGTCATACTTAAAGAACTTTTACGATTCTCAAGGTATTACTACTAGGAAACACACATGGAGATATTTATTCAAAACCAAATGATATATAAACCAAACAAAGTGCAAAGTATGAAAGCAAAATATGGAAGCAAAGTACGAAGGGAAAGAAAAGTATGAACTAAAAAGAAAAGAAAAGAATGAACTCCCCTCTATTTTTGGTAGTTGCAAACGATTCAGAAGTAGAAGCTAAGCCGACAATGGGATAGTTCGAATGGAGGAGAAAGCTATCCTCATGTGATCAATGTTATGGTGCACTGCTCCCTCCTTCATCGTCTCCTCGATGGTACTTCCAGGTGGTCGGAAAAGATTCAGGTGGAGTAACCACTCTGGAAGTGGAATGCTATGAGTTGAGGTAAACACCTCTCCTCCCACCATTTGCTCTTTGAAAGTTCTACTTGGAGGTTGAAGACGGTGCAGTTACAACACCCACTCCGGAAGCCTATAGAGAAAAAAGGAAAACAACTTCCGCACACATGTGGGGTGAGAAAAGATGGAATAATGTCAACCTCTACAAAGCATGAGTCGAGAAATGAATTACAACCAATGAAATCAATTACAGATACCTCTCTGAAATTTTCTAAAGGATCACAAAAGTTACTAACCTTGTAATGTTGAAAGATACCTGGAGGTTCTGGAAGAGTGAATGTGGCATCCTCCTAGTCAGGTAAGGGCATTGGCTCTAGCTCAGGTGGTTTTGCAACCAAGGGAAGTGATTCTTGGGTCTTTTCCTCCATAGCACAAGTCTCTACACTTTCATCATCAACACTTACATAGTCAGGCTCAGTTAGCTCTCTATTATTATCAACAACATCTGCATCATCAAAAATACCTACAACAACAATATCATTGAGTCAGCATCATTTACAACAACAACATCTAAACATAAAAAGCTAGAGGAGTCATGGGACACGCAGAAGTTCCCATGCTCGTTGTTTAATACGGGATTATCGACATCCTTTGCTTGCTCTTCATTGGCTCCTAGTGTAGGCATTACTCCATTTTCATCTGACCATTGGTGAAGTTTCCATGCCACATTATCAATAAAGTCATATGCTTCACCCAACTTCTTATTCATCAAGGATCCCTCTGTAGCTAAATCCAATAAAATCTTGTTTGAGATAGATAACTCCATATAAAATATATGGATAGTCATCCATATTTCCAAACCATGTGGAGGACATTGCCGCAATAAACCCTTAAATCTCTCTCATGCTTTGTATAATGACTCTCCATCAATTTGTTCAAAGCTTGTGATTTGACTCCTCAGATACGTCATTTTGCTCAGTGGGAAATACTTGTTAAGGAAGTGTCGCTCTAACTCATCCCATGTCTTGATGTTTCTCGATGGAAAAGAATATAACCAAGATTTTACTGCATCTTAGAGACTAAAGGGAAATTCTAGCAATCGAATAGCATTCGCCAAGACTCTTCACATTTCACTGTGTTGCAATATTCTTGAAATACCTCAAGATGTAGATATAGGTTTTCTAAAGTGATCCTCTGAATTTTTCTTCTTGTATCTTGAAAATAAATACTGGGTCAAGCTAAAAATTAGCAGCATTAATTTGAGGTCGCACAATGAGAGATCTCACTCCTCCAATTATGGGTGCTGCAAAATCTTTCAACAATCTGTTTGCATTGTCAGTACTCATTATATCTCACAAAAATTAGTAGGAAACAATCAGAATCACCTACAAAATAGAGTTATTGGATGAAAACAAATGTAGCAATGAAATAAGAAAAGAAAGAAATGCATAATTGTAAGTAAGCAAGAAAAAAGGTCTAGATTAACTAATCCACTCTTTTAATCAATTTCAATCAAACAGTCCCCGACAACGGCGCCAAAAACTTATTGTATAATTTTTACAAGTGCACGGTTGTTGTCAAGTAATAAAATATTGATTCCACAAGGACTGTTGGCTAAGTACTGATTGAGGTTGTGAAGCTAGTTATCTAGATAATCAAAATTGGTGAGTTCACAAGAAGGAGAGAGAGAAAATTGAGCTGAGAGAGAGAGAGAAAGTCTAGAGAAGCCAAGAGAAGGAAGAGAGCAGTTAGGAAGTTGGGCCAGAGATTGGTTTGGGGGAACAATTTTAAGATTTCGGTTTCGCTACAATAGTTGTTGACATCGCAAGTATTGTTACTTTTCCACCTCTATATTCATTCACATGTAGACTATCCTATCCAAATTACCAATACGAAATAAGGAGAATTGTACCGGATATCTACCCAAACTTGATGCATTGTAGTAAGATGATAGTTCTAGAAGTTCGCTTTGCGAGATGACCCCTGTCACTAGGGTTCCATGGTTCATCTAAACTATCACTATACTCTATGACATCA
The DNA here is from genome assembly GCA_038050645.1 of Hedychium gardnerianum. NCBI lineage: Eukaryota > Viridiplantae > Streptophyta > Magnoliopsida > Zingiberales > Zingiberaceae > Hedychium > Hedychium gardnerianum. The sequence goes on along the minus strand of JBBUKS010000001.1, from coordinate 4,089,910 downwards.
AATTGAGGCAAATACATTAAGTCCTAAGATAGTTTTCTCTTCATGGGAATACAGTCTACCTTCAAGGGAATCATGCTAGAATGTCCGTTTCGTAGGATTACCTCCGTCACTAGGGCTCCACGGTACATCTAGATTATCCCCTCTATAGTGACCGATTTCCCATGTCCTTAAGCATTCATGAACAACATAAAAAAATAAGAACAAGAAATATACATGTCATTCAATAGAGAAAGAAATGAATACTTAAGACAAATGTCAACAATTACATCGTAGCTACTTTCTACTCCTAGAATTCAGAGAACTACTCCATGGAGAAAGAAATACAACCAAGATACATAGAGAATAGCATTCTACAACTCAAAACATGAAATAAAGAGAAGAGAATGCTTATCCAGGAATTTTTGGTGTCGTTGGAAGAGTTTTCGAGTTCTGACGGTGGACGAATTGTTGCGGCTCCTTGGATGGAAGCACTAGTTTCCTCTCAAGAGGAGAACCCTCTTCCAGGGAAAGGGACGGAGCCCCAAATACTAGATCCCTCAAAATAATAACCCCGTGGGTTCTTTTACAGTGTCCCAAGTTGGTTCAATCTGTTGGAGTGTTGGGGTTCTGCTAAAATGAAGTTTTCGACCTTTAGACTTCATTTTCTTGGGTCCACCCTGAACCAAACTTGTAGATCTTGAAATTATCTTCAATTTTATTGGTCGTGGGCTCTGTGGCTCAATCTGAGTTAAAAGTTATGCCCGTTCAAAGTTTCGTCTGCTAAACCCGGCCACCTCAAGATAAAAAGACACGACCATGCCTTTTGTGTACGGGCGTGCTGTTTTGATTTCGTAGTAAAAAGCACGGTCATGTTGGAGGCTTTCGGAGACTCTGGAGTCAAAAGCCTGGACTTGCCTTGGAGGCATTGCCTTGTCGAAGGCTCTAGATGGCTTTGGACTCCGTTTTGTTTTTTCTCCATTTTTGGCCAAATTTCCTCCAATGGAACATGTCTATGTCATGGGACACGGCTAGAGCATGTTCCTTGATTTAAACTTCAATTTGATCGCTTTTAAATGTCTTGTTCTTCTTATATGATCTACAACCATGTGATATGTTAGAAACGCACATTCTAAGGCTTCTTTGCTATGTTTTAGCTCATAATTCGTGTCCTATCAACAAAGAGCTAGCAGTGCAAATCATAGACTTGTCTCCCACATCCGCGAAGGGGATAAGCCAGTAGCCTCAGGAGGACTCAATCTGCTTATGTACCTATCACCAATCGTACACTCATGATACTCAAGAGTGTCGGTAGCTTACCCAGGAAGTCAGTCGAGTCATAAAGGACCAACCCAAGGACAAACAACCTCGCCCATTGCTATCAGGCATTCACCAATCAAGTATACTCGGCGCAATGACTTGGGGGAACAGTCAAATCGGCGTAGAGACAATTTGGTCCCTTGACGAGAGCTAGAACCACCTCGCTGTCACTCCCCAGATCACCATAATGATCACCGAGACGGTCATCAAGATCATTGCTGGGATCATCAAGACAACGCGACCCATTAAGGCACCATCAACACGATCTCGAGTGGCTCCACTAATGGAGACTTTAGCCACACCAGGAAAGCTCAAGGATGAAGGTTGGAGTGTTATGGTATCAACACCATAAGAGGTCCAGAGAGCGTCCCTCTCATAAACTTTGGGCCCCAAGACTTAGAGGGGGGGGGGGGGTTTCCCTACACCATGATGCTTTAGTGATCCGCTCCACTATAGCCAACTACAATGTGGCTAGAGTGTTTGTGGACATGGGAAGCTCAGTCAATGTGTTGTACAAAGAAGCTTTTGATCAAATGTAGATCGACCGAGGTATAGATGCTGGGGCAG
>JBBUKS010000001.1:4069783-4087947 GCA_038050645.1 Hedychium gardnerianum | reverse complement strand
TTGTTAAATAGTAACACTCTAACTTTAACATGTTGTCATACATCAAAACCTTAGGGTTAGACTTTTAGTGCAAACTGCACCAACAGGTAGCATACTATGAAGCATTCGATCATGGGATTTGGTTGTGAAACTTCATCACAACATTGCAGATCATTGATGGCATTAACAGACCACTAAGGATCTATTGTGATAATAAAGCCGCAGAACTTTATGCCAATAACAACCGCAGTTCATTGAAGTCCAAGTACATCGACATCAAGTTTCTAGCGGTTAAAGAAAGAGTTCAGAGTCGTCAGATCATAATAGAATATATTAGCACAGATTTCATGTTGGCTGATCCACTCACCAAGAGTTTGGTGCCTAAGGTGTTTCATGCGCATGTTGTGGATATGAGAGTCCTTTTTATGGAAGAATAATTCATATAGTGGGAGTCTGTATTTATTTTTATTGTTCTATATTTGATAATAAAGACAAACATTATGTTTTAATTATTATACGTACTTAAAGTTCAAAACATTAATGAAAATTTTGTTTGTTTAATACTCTGAAATAAAGTATCATGATTTACTACTGTTATTTAACATTTGATGTTTGTAAATATATGATATAGATTCTTTTTGGAATCATAAGGCTTATATCCTGATTTGCTAGTGCAGTTTAGCATAAAGTTTTAGTAAATATTATCACTCTTTTGAGTAACTTTGAACTAGAAGAAAATTGACATGTACTGATCACATTTCATATAATTTTTACTCTACACATCCACATCTTGATCTATGTCATTAATGACATTGGTATTATGATTACTATTGGGGCTTGTTACGGTCATATACAATAGCTATGACCTCTTTAGTCCTATACTAATGAAGTTAATGGATCGGATTGTTATAAGATATCTTGTACCCATAAAGTTTGATATCAACTAAAGTTATATTCACGTGTTATCTACAAATCACATATAGCCCAAGTGGGAGATTGTTGGATTTAATTTTCTTAAGGTGGGCTTACATGCGATTTAAGACTTACGATACCGAAATTCGTTAAGTGGTCTAACTTTAGTTATTGAGTTTCGAGTTATTGGATGTGAACCTCGTATGTGTAGAACCCTTTAGCCCGATCCGTTATCATCTATGAGCTGATAACGGATTGATTATCTATATAAGGGGAGGTCCCTAAGGGTTTAGGGTATTTTCTTGAGACATTTCTTAGTTTCTCATTAGACTAAGAGAATTCGGCGCCTTCAACCCTAAGCCCCTTGGAAGACCTCTCTTATTTTCTTCCGCTTCTTCTTCTTCCTCAGGAGATCTCTTTGGACGACGCTAAAGACAAAGATTATGATTCTATAATCATGTTCCTTGTCGCTTTTAATTTATATATTTATTTTATTATGTCATACTTTTGATGAAACAAAATCTATACTCATATTGTGTTTTCTCAATTCAAGTTTTTATTTTGTTCTTAAAATTCATATGGTTAAGAGAGAATTCACAATCTATCAGTTTTGTGAAAAAATAATGATGGATATTTTGGAAAAACATTTTTCATAGCCTTTTACTATACCATTTTTCATACCCATTATATGCAGAAAATCGTAGCCTTATATGCCTAATAAATTGGCCGTACTCGCACATTTCATTTTCTTCATATATATTTTTTCATTGTTGTTTTCTTTGGGAATAAATTTACTCAAGAGAGTTACCAAAGAAAATTGAAGAAATTTCCAAGCGAGAATTGTATCAAAATTGTCTGTACTTGAGATCAATTTAAGTTTAGTGAAATTTACAACCTTCGATTCTCAATGAATTGAGTGGAAACAGATCATCAATCTTAAAACTCTGTCCTGATGAACTGCTCTTCATACAATGAACACCAACTTCTGGTTCAACCATTCTACTCAAATCAAAACCACAATCTATTATCGCAGAAGATCCAACGTCGTCAAATTCCATGTCCTCATCTGCTGCTCTTCTGCAGCCTTCTCTTCTTATCGTCTCCTCAAGGTTCGAGTCGTTTTCCTCTAGAACAGTGCGTCTCACGTCGGTCCACACATCGGATGATGAAGATGCAGCCCAATTTGGACATTGAGTTACTGCCATTTCCTTCACGCGATCAGCTGGGGAAGGGAAAGAAGCATCTTTATCTAGTTCTGTTGAATTTTTCGGAGCGAAATCGATTGAATTGGATGCTGATCTCGGAGACGGCCAATCTGACAAGCCGAGGACGCTCCTCGGTGACTCATTCTCCGCCGGACCGCAACGTTTTAGATCGTCTTCCTGCGCCACGAACGGGTGTCGCAGCAGCATCTGCGCCGTCCACCGCCGCGCCGGGTCCTTGATGAAGCACCGCCGCAGGAAATCCTTCCCTTCCTCTGATAACTCCTCAGGAATCTCCGGCGACGCCGCGCCGAACCCGATCGCGAAGAGCAAACCCCAGGGATCTCTGCATCCGGAGCGCCCCCACACCGGCCTCCCGGATGCCATCTCCGCCACTGCACATCCGAGCGCCCAAACGTCAGCCGGCGCGGCGCACTTGCCCCCTGCTGCAGACTCCGGCGCCATGTAGAGAGGGGTTCCGCGAATTCCTCTGCCGCAATTCTCCCCGATCTTGTTGGCCAGTCCGAAGTCCGCTATCACAACGTCATCGCCGCCACCACCGACGACGAGGATGTTCTGCAGCTTGATGTCGCAGTGCGCGTAGCCACGGGCGTGGATATACTCCAATCCACGGAGGACCGAGCGAGCATGCCGTCTAATGATCGGCTCCCCGAGTCCCCTGCCGGAGCGGCGGACAGCGTCCTGGAGGCTTCCACCGTCAGCGAACTCGAGGAAGAGGTTATAAGACTGAATTCCAGTTGCCTCATCGACGACGACCTCGTCTCCGAAGCAGCGCACGATTTGGGGACACCCTTGGAGTTCACCGAGCACAGAGTACTCGTGGCGGAGGGAACCCGACAAGGGCAGCGGCGCGGACTTAACGGCCACCACGGAGGGGAGCTGCCACCGGCAGGGTTCATGGACGAAGGCGAGGCTGACGGTGGCGAAGCTGCCGCGGCCGACGACGTCGCCTCTGCTCCACTCCATGCCGTTGTCCATTGGCGGATCAATCTATTGTCGACCCAAGATGCTAATTGGCGATCAATATCAGCAACTGATGAGTGATCGAGGGCGCTGTTTCTTGGAGGCAGAGGAAGAATTCGATGGAGAGAAGAAGCTGGACTACGGATTGTAACAGCAATCGAGCTATATTTATATTAAGAATGAAAAGAGAGAGAGAGAGAGAGAAAATAAGGCATTGAACACGTTGATACTGAGGATTTCGTGAGCTGTATGCCGTGACCTATAATCTAGATCGCGATCTGCTTTGCTTCCTTTCCATCCCCACGTGAGGAAATTGTTTGTCAACAACGTACTTAGGCCATTAGGGAACTCTGCCGGACGTTCGGCATTTTACTTAAATTGTCTTTTAAAAACAAAATTTTCATAGTTTGAAAGAAAGAACAAAATAAATATTTGGTAGTAATTTTTGAAATCTATTTATTGTTTTTAAACCCAGTGAATAACAATAAAAATATAAATGTTTAGGGTGAATTTGATGAATCATCACATGATCATATCACTCAACTTCTTCACATTAAATGGATCGGTTATCACATAAATGTATATGATTGCCTCCGAACCCAATACAAAATAATTGAACGACTCCTAACTTACTCAAGAAACATTGATTGACCCAATAAATCTGTGGCCAGAGCATGTGAGAAGTAGCACTCGGTTGGACGACATAGTTCGAAGTTGTTCAGGTGGGGTCTAGATTAGGATTATGAGGTCTCTGGAAAATCTCAGTGCAGTGAGTGGTTTTTATCTTCTTTTTTTTTATGGTTTTGGAGTTCACATCGTGCATGAGTGTTAAGTATCCGTTAATCATAATTCATCATTGATCGATGGCAAGATTGCAGGTCGTTGTAATAACGTATAGGAATGCCAAATGCATAACTCTGTAGATAAAATTAATTATATAATAATTTTAGTTAAAACTAATCAAAACTATCATAGTAACGGGTGGTTGGGGGAATAATGAGTAGATTTCAATGATTTATTTATTTAAATTTAAAATTTACATGATAAGGTAGAAGTTTTGACTTTATAATCATATTTGAATGCTGGATCATTTTAAAAACAATGAATTCCAATATAATTTTAGATTCATCTATTAATTTATATCTTGGGCAATGATGATTTTTTAGTTGTTAATAACTTTGAAAGTATAACATGATATAACATGCTTTAAGGGTCTCCTATAATATATTTGTCTATTTAAATTTATTTATTTTTAAAAAAATAATTATACAATAATTTCAAAACTACTAATGGCTATTTTAGATTAGTTCAATCACTTTAAAAGCATGCATGAACTTTAATAACTTTTTAGAGTAGATTAATCTATTAATATTTTTAATTTAAAGGGAAAATGACTATATAATAATTTTGACTAAAATTATTATATGATTATTTTTTAATAATTTAGTTGTAGTAGGATTAGAGGGATAAATTTGAAAGGATATAATAGATAAGTGTTTCTTTTATTCAAATAGTATCTGATGTATCTTTTGCAAATTAAATCAAGTCAAATTGTAAAAATATTAAAGCCAAATTTTACATAAATTTTTTAAATAGATTAGATTGAACTTTTTTTTTGGGGGGAAATATTTTTTTAAAAAAAAAAATCAATTATTCATTAGTATTTATACACTAAAATTTATTGAAAAAAAAATCTTAGATTTAATTTTCTCAAAACGTATTTTATTGAGAGAGACGAACGGTACATGCCACCATGAATGAAGTACACACCGTAAACTTCCAAGATCCAACAACCGATGAGCGAATTGTAATTTTAAATATCTAAAAACAAAAAACAAGAGAGAAAATACACCTTTCGAAATTCCTAAAACCAAACGTATCTTAAAAGGAAAAGAAAAGGAGAACTTTAAATGAACTTAAACCTTTGGAAACTTAGCGAAAAGGATATTTAATTAGAAAAAACACGTGTTTGTTCACTTCGACGACAATAAATTGAGAAGAAATCGACTTGACAACGCAATTTATTTTGGCCTTTTGTTTAGTAATTATTTCGCGTGTAGATGCCCCATCAAATTTCAATGCTATTAATTAAAAATCGCAACGCATTTCACACTGCCATAGGAAATTGGAATGAGAGACCCACATGATTCAACCATCCATGTTTATTGACGCACATACATCATTTTTCATGCTTTTAATTTAAATACCCATACCCACCGAGTCGGTAGGGGATACTTCTCACATGAGACATGATAATTTAAAATTTATTTATTGACGGTCTTTTAAAAAAACATGCACGAGAAAAAAAAAATGTTTTCTCTCATGGTCTCCGTCAACATGGCTTTAATAAAATTCTAATTTCTACAAATTTTACTTAAATTTCAAGATTATGTATAGAACAACAATATTTGTGACTTCTCACCCCGATGAGAAAAGCCAACTCAACCATAAAATAATAGTTGCAACTTTATAACTTCCGATTTACCCAATTTTTTAATGGTTCAAATCTGATTCGATAATGAACGCGCAATTTTTGGGGACCAATTTAATTGGTTCATGGAAAATTAAAATATATTTATTAGGTAACACAAGGTTTTAAGAATTGAGAAAAAAATCTTCTAATTAATTTGTAGTTAAAAAAATAATAGCTAGATATTTTGATCCGAAGATTAATGGGATTGATGGACCACATGGTTCATGTGTGGCTCAGCGTCTAATTTCGGCATCCGTGTGAGTTTACTTGTGGAATCAACGGACGAGGCGTGAGGACGCGTCGCACGGCTTCCACGAACGTTCGCTTGGCGACGGCGCGCCGAGTGAAAGCGATGACGACGAGAGCAGGGTCGAGTCGGGAAGCGACAAGACGCGAGTCGCCACGGAATCGCTCACCGTCGACGGCGCAGGTGGGGAGATGGGGACGAACTGCCAAGTCGCGTGCGTGCACTTCAACGGCCGTTGCTGTTATTTTCCGGAGCTTGGGATATTTATGGCTACCAAAGGCGATCATAGAATAATATGTATTTTTTTTTTAAAAAAAAAAGAAGGTATTTTAGTGATCGAAAGTAAACTACCTAAACAAATTCTAGATCGTAGTGTTGATAATTTGTCCACGTAATAAATATTTCAACTGATAGAAGAAGATATATTGAGAGATAGTACGAGCTTTAGTAGATTTCAGGGGAGGTAAAGGGAAAAGAGGCCAGTCCAAAGTCTATGATTTGATTTGGGTTCGATGAGCTTATGGGCCGCCCTCTGTTCAGTCCTTTTAAAAAATTTAAAAATATTCCAATAAATATTGAAGTATTTTAGAAATAACATATGATATTAAAAAAATCTTCATTCTTCACCCGACGTTTTGTATATTAGGTGTCATATACGAAAGAAGAATGATCTTGTCTAAGAATATTGATGAATGAGTTATCAATAAATTGATATTGATGTTGACTTTATTGTTAATCATCGGGTAGTAGAAAGAGCTTAGGGAGAGGCTCGCGTGCGTCTACCTAAAAGAGGTTAGAATAAAATAATTAGAATGACGGTTAGGAGGTTTCCCGATATAGTCACTGCGACGCCCAAGTCAGTGGAGGTAAAATAAAAAAAAAATAGTAGTTAGAGTTTGTAAATGTGTATATGCGCGTACCTGTGTCTGCGGGCGCAAACGACATTTTATAGAGTTATGGACGTAGAGGTCCATGTCCTCCCTTTCTCCCGCATCTCCTGCGACGTTATTCCATTTATTAGCTATTTACTCGGAGTAAATGACTATGTTCCCCATGTCTCTAGGAGTAACGCCCACATTATTGGGATTTCTCTAGGACAACGGTTATCTATCCGGGGAGATGCGAAGGGTATTTATGATCGTAGTGTTTTGGTAGCCGGGGGTCATTGGTAGCCAGAGTCATTCATAGCCGGGGTTCGTTGGTAGCCAGGGGTCGTTGGTAGCCGAGGGCCGTTAGTAGTCAGGGGTTATTGGTAGCCGAAGGCCGTTGGTAACCGAAGGCCGTTGGTAACCGAAGGCCGTTGGTAGCCGAGGGCTGTTGGTAGCCGGGGGTCGTTGGTAGCCTTCTTTGACTGTCGCCTCCACTTTCTCATTGACTTTCTCGACACATGGCACTCCTTTGGTTACTTTTCGTATCATATGTCTCCCCTTCAAGTCTAGTCGAAAGAGGCGTAAGTTCGACTGACTGGACTATTATATAGTCGATTAGGATCGATTGTTGTATCCACGTGGTGATTTTTTAGACTTGACCTAAGATTGAGCTTTAAATGTGGGATTTTGTATCATTAATCACGGTCATGCCTTTTAAATATCCGCCACACTCAATCTACTTCGATTTCTGAGTCTAGGTGCGTCAGGATATTTCCGAGGTTGAGTCGCATTACTGTGATATGACCATCTGCGAGGATAATAAGGGATTGCCGAGATCGTGATGATTATAGAGATTTGACGTTATCCTAATGCTTGATCCGACGGCTAAATAATCTATCTCACCCTTGTAGTAATCAAGCATTCAACGGTCGGGATTGGGCAAGCATAGTATATATATGTCATCAATAGGATGTCCTTGCCCTCCTAGCGTGATTTCTTCTCCTGTGTTCACCGTCTGCGCTCTTCTTTATCTCCGATTATTTTCATTTACTTCTTTTTGTAAGTTCTACATCCGTCATCTTTTCCGATCTTTGGCTTTCTTGTTAGCACCTACCTCCTCGTATAGCTACCTCAGATGACTGTCGGGCCTTCTTCTTCGTCCCCATGGTGCAGGTCAATAGAATCTAGTTTCACTAGTGGAGATTTAGATAGGTTAAAGATAACTTATGGGATTTTGGCCGACCATCATCTGATGCTACCAAATGGTAACGACCGTCCAGACCGTCCTCCGCTAGGGTTCATGACGTTCTTCAGGAGCCAGCTGGTGAACGGGCTGTGATTCCCCATCCCTCATTTCTTTACGGAAGTATCCCAATACTTTTGTATTTCGTTGTCCCAACTTGGTCCGAATTCTTTTCAAATTTTAACTTGTGTTTTTATTCTTTTCTGCCTGTATCGTATTCTCCTATCCCCCGGGTTTTTTTATTACTTCTTCTACTTGAAGAAATGGATGATGAAATTTTTTTCTTTTCTACCAGAATTGGTATCCACCTTCTGAAAAGTTTCCCCTCTTCGCACAAGGGATGGAAACTTCAATTTTTTTATGTAAAGCCTCCGAGCCTTGTATCCTAGCCAGCTCGTTGGCAACCTTAGCTGCCCAAGCCGCCCACCTTAAAGAACCATCATTCAAAGTGGGGTTTATTCCATGCTTCTAAGAAAGCAAAGGATCTAAGTTTTGACAGTAACTTTTTCCTCGAGGAGGGGCTGCTTCATTTGTTCAGGCTGAGCCCCATCCCAACCCCTCTTCAGGCTTCTTTTGGTAAGATTTGATACTTTGGATATTTGTTGATATATAACTAAAGGTCTTTCTTTTGTTGCAACCGACACCATGTTGCGGGCGTCTTTGAACAAGGTGACCCAGCTGACGCCAGAGGATATAGAAGCACGCTTGGTCGAGATTGTGGATTTGATCGAAGAGGTTGTACGTCTTCCGGAAGGGTCATCACATGCCCCTGCATTGGCCTCAACAGGGGTGTCTGCTCCCCCAGCTGTAGTACCGCCGGCTATAGCACCACCAATCATACCCCCAGCCATCGTCGAATTAATACCATCGGCGGAGTCGGAGGCCCCCGTTAGCATGTCGAGGAAAAGATGTTTATCCTCGTCGCGCTCTGTGAACCTTTCATCCTCCCCATCGGGCCTAGCTCCAGTTCCATCCCCAAGGGCTAGGACCCAACTTCTCCTGCGAACCCGAGGGGTTCCCAAGCCCATGTTCGTACGGATAGTGGCCCTATGCCTTTGTCGGTCCATCTTCAGGCTTCTCCTGTCGAGTCAGGCTTCTCCTGTCGAGTCAGGCAACTACCCAGCTGAGGGCGGTCTAAGGCTTCCCTAGGCTGCAACGCCTCCCTTCGAGGGCGGAGCCTCAGTTTCGCCTGTAGGAGGAGATCGTCCACGCCTCCGAGACAACCCTTCTCACCCCCTTCCTCGCCTCCGCTCTCCGAGACAATGAGTGGGCAAAGAACCTGTCTCCCTTGTAGAGGAGGGCTCTCATGTGCAGGAGACTCCGGGTGATTGTCGACTGAAGGTTGTTTTTCATGCGGCGACCAGATGGATGTCTGACGAGGAGATGGCCGAGGGCTTGCCTTTTAGGGCTTTGGCTGAAGAGCTAATGGCGATCGGTGCCGACCATATGTAAAAGTTGATGGTGTTCGGCCAACTATTTGGCGAGTTATGGCGGGAACGCCGAGAAATGACTGCCCATGTGGTGGAGTTGGAGGCAAGATTGGAACTGACTCCATCCCCCGATCTTGTGATTGCCCTTCGGGCAGAGGTGGATGAAGGCTAGGTAGAGATCGCTTGTTTGAAGAACTTAATTGTTGATCCCACCACTGCTCAGGCGGATCTTGCCCGAATGAGGAGAGAAAACGAGGACCTGACCGCGGAAAAAATCCAAGCAGGGTAGAGAAGTGTCAAGTAGATGCCCTGGAAGCCAAGATCAAGGCATTGAAATTAGAAAGGGGGAAGCTGCGAAAGAAGTTGAAGATAAGGGCGGTGGTGATGAGGATAGCTGCAGAGGTTCTGGCGAAGAGGCTGGAGGAGACGAGGACCCAAGCGGCTACAACCCAGGCCGACTTCGAGGCTAACCGGGAGGTGCTCGAGTTGCTGAACGTGGAGCTGGGTTGTTGAACGTGAACCGACTTCGAGGCTAGATGAGGACTCATGCTGAAGTTGAGTCAGCCAAAGCACTAGAGGAGGCTCGTCTTCAAGAGGTAGAATCCCTCCGCTCTAAGATGGAGGCCAGGGTTGAAGCTAAGACCTCCTGGTCGGCAGATTTGGAGTTCGTAAAAAAGGACTCTGAATCGACTTGGGCATTGGCGGAGGCCCACTATAGGAGCTGAAAGTTACCCATGTTGTGACGGAGGCTACTAAGGTCGAGGCAGTGACCATGGAGGCATCTCGGTCAGAGTTGCAGATAATGCAGGAGACCCTGTAGGGCCAACTGGAAGATGCTGCCACCAGGCTCCAATAATATCAGATCTTATTAAGATCCCTGAAGTTGATGGAGACCCTTCATTTGTCACCCGGCTTAGGTACTAACATCACATTAGCTATCCAAGTCGGGAATTGAATTTTCCATATATGTCCCACTTCTTTTAACCTTCTGACTTCCGCTTGTATCATCTGATCCTGCTTGAGTGAAAAATTTAGCTTCTTCTGTCAGACAGGCCGAATGTCGAGGAATGTGTTTAGCCGATGAACCATCACTAGGGGGAGACACCCGTGACTTCCTTGGATGACCAGGCGAAGACATTATGGTTATGCGAGAGACACGCAATTAATTCCTATTTTAGCTCCGGACATAGCTCAGCAACTACGCGTATGATTCCCTCTAGTCAATCGGGATGAATTTGCACATCTTCTCTTCCTTCGATTGATCGGGACATTGGTATGCCTTGAATAGCTTGTACCAAGGTATCTTGTAATTGGGGTGTCTTACGAGAATCAATCATGACTATGTTCACATAGCATTTTCCTAGCTGCCAACTAATTTTCCTTAGCCTCCCCTATTCGGTCTCCCATCGAAAACTTGAGCTTCTGATGGAAAGTGGACACGACCACATGGAATGTGCTTAATGCCGGTCTCCCTAATATAATATTGTAGGCGGAGATCATATTTACGATGAGGAAGGGAACACGTCGGGTTCTCATTGTAGACTCTTCCACTAGGGATAGAGAAATTTTGATTTGGCTCATTAGTTGTACTTTATATCTAGTAAACTCATATAGGGAGGTGTTCACCGGGTGTAATTCTTTCTCCTCGAGTTGTAATTGGTCGAAAGCATGTTTGAAGATGATGTTAACGGAGCTCCTCGTGTAGACAAACATCCTCTTCACAGTGTAATTGGCAAGCAGAAGTTCGCTCACCAGGGCATTCTCATGGAGAGTTTCCACCCCCTCTAAATCTTGGGGCCCGAAGCTGATTGCGAGGACTTGTTCACTTCCTTGACTGGTGCTACCCCATAACTCTCTAATCTTCACCCGTGGGCCTTTCAAGCACAAGTGAAATCTTCATCCGTTGATCTTCCTGAAATCATGTGGACCATTCCTCAGAGATCCATTTTTCTTTTTCCCTTTTCTATCTTCTTCTCCCGATCCTCTTTGGGTTGAGATCGAGATGAGGACGAGGATTTCCTCTGCGATGATGGAGATCCCTGATTTGGGCGACAACTTAGAGTGGCCTTTCGATCCTGGTGACGAAGATATTGATAGGGCTTGGAGGGCCCTCCCTGGCTCGGTCGATTTTGACGGGCCTTTTGTTGATCCACCATTCGCTATAGTTCTCGAGCATACTATTGACAATCTCGAGTCGAGTGAGTATCCGACTCATGGAAGACACATTATTGATTCAGCATATGTGGCCCTCGACCTGATTCTGGAAATGAGTCAAGGGTGATTTCTGTAAGTACCCCGAGGTAGTTTTGATGTAATCAACCAAGTTAGGTTAGGTCCTGTGTGATTTTGATTCTTGTGTCTAAGTGTGTAAGAACTTAGGAACACAAGAAGTTGAGCGGAAGACTCAGCGGACGAGAAGGATGGCACGAGAAGCGAGTCGATGGGCTCGGTGCATCCAAGGGATGAGAAACTACGAAAGAGTACACCGGTGAAGCGAGAAAAATGTGGTTCGAGGGACACGAGGTGAGAAGGACGCAGTTTGAGGGATGAGAAGCCGGGAGAAAGCCTACTCGAGGAGAAAGTCAGAGTTGGGTTCGAGTGAACTCAACTTCGGACGACCAAAGATCACCCAGGCATCCAGAAGGACTGGAGGCATTCCAAAACAGCTGGAGGCGCCTTGACTGCCAAGCGCTGGAGGCCCCTCAAGTGCCCAACTGATGGAGGCTCCCTCAAGGCTCGGAGGCACCTCACCCGCCAGCTGATGGAGGCGCCCCCAAGGCTCGGAGGCGCCCCACCCGCCAATTGGATGAAGGTGCCTCAGAGCAATGGAGGCGCCTCTGACCGTCGCTGAAGATCCGCCACAACGGATGAGATCTGGAAGCTGAGTCATCTCAACCGAGGTGCCCCAAACGCTTGGAGGTGCCCCTAGCGCTGCCAGATCACCAATGGATTATTTGTGATACATCGGAGGTGCCCCCAATCAATGGAGGCGCCCTCATGACTGTCACGTCAGTAAAACAGTCACCTCGACTATTTTGCTATAAATAGAGGCCGTGCCTTCTAGTTTTGATTAACACACCTGCTTTAACTACTTTAGTTTCATGTTTTCCAATTCTTGTACATTCAACGCTATAAGAGGCTACTCCGCCTAAAGGAGTTCTTTAGTGGAGCTTTTCATCTACCTTGGATTAACAACCATCTAGGTTGTAATCAAGTAATTTCTGTATCTCTTACTTTGTTTTTATATATTTATTTTTAATTAACTAATGTGTGTGTCTTTGCTTAGCTAGAAGTAAAAGAAAGAAATAATTTTATTTACAGGGCTATTAACCCCCCTCTAGCCGGTCCAACACGATTCTTCAATTGGTATCAGAGCAAGGTTTGCTCAGAAGGACTAACCGCCGACTCAGCAATAAAATCAAGAGGAATGGCCGGATCAAACATTCACCCACCTAAGTTCGAGGGGCAGTTCTCGCTATGGAAGCGAAAAAATGGAGGTATATTTTAAAACTGATTTTGATATTCTGCTAACTATGAAATATTATTTTGAAGCACCCAAAGATGAGAACGGAGAAGAAATGGAAGAGCACCTATGGAACAAGAAGTAGCAGGCTGACTTTGTGGCAAACGGTAAAGCAGAGTTCCATCTGCTAAGCATCCTACCGCCTCAAGAAGTCAACCGGATCGACGCCTACAACTCTGCCAAAGAACTCTAGTAAAAATTCCTAGAGCTGCATGAAAGAACATCGAAAACCAAATTGGCTAAATGAGATATGCTCTGAAACAAACTCAACAACCTCCAATTGGAAAAAGGTGAGTCAGTTGACCATTTACATGCAAGGATCAAGGAACTCATAACCGGGCTCACGAACCTCGGAGAAACGGTAACTAATCGAGACTCTCTATGTTTTACCTTAAATGCATTTCTAAGAACCTCGATATGGTTTTCAATTATTGATTCTTATTACATTTCTAAGAATCTGGAGGTAAGTACATTAGATGGTTTATTTTCAATTTTAGAGCTTCACGAAACTAGAGAGTGTTTAGCTAATCTTACAAGGCTAGCCTCTATTGGTATCCATGTCGAGATACCTTCAAGACAACTCCTTAAGCAAAAAACATTCATCTCCAATCGGTACTAGCCTAACATGGAGACGATGCAATCTGAGAGAGGATCCATGGCTCGGTTCGGTGCCCGGCGGCCAAAGCAACCCAGCGACACCAAACCCGGACAACACTTTAATGTTTAGTAGTGGTGGAGACACTGCTGACAATTGTTGGTCGAAAGGAGACCGAAGGTGGCCAAAATGGCCGAAGGTGGCCGGAACGGCCGAAGGTGGCAGGAACGATCAAAGGTGGCAGGAACGATTGAAGGTGGCAGGAACGACCGATAGCACCAAGACAAGGATAACAAACCTTTTGATGTCCGACGGGGATGGGGCTACAACTACAGCCATTGGCTTCTTTGTTGACGGTAGGTGGCCGATGGCCAGAACACAACCATAGTCGGCGTACAACTGCTAGCATCACAGATTCACAATCGACAACAATAGCAACCGACGAAATAGTTTTTGTTGGCAACACAAACTACTTGAGGGTTGGTTGCAAGCTTCAGCCGGCGGCCCCTCTTGGGGGAGCAAAGCAGCAACTACCGGAGGGTGACAGTGCTAGACGGTGGCACAAGGAGGAACCTCCTCCTTGTGATCGGCGACAAAGAGAAGGAGAGGAGGAGAGAAGAGAAAAAAAAATTCAATTCAATTGTACTTAATTTCTCTCTTATCTATATCTATATATAAATTTCCAACCAGGTTTAAAGATCAAGTCCAAAATCATACCCATTAAGTCAACCCAATCCATTAGCCTTTAAGTTTGGTTCAAAACCAAACCAATTTTTGTTCAAAACCAAACCAAAAAGAAGCTCTAACTCGTTTACAAGAGACATGGCTCATTTGTGCTTCTGGTCCGATAAATACTTTCTATATTTGTCCTTTCTTTGGTCCAACCAGACTTAGTCTCTCTGGATCTAAAAATTTAATTCTCAAACTTATTTTATATCTTTCAAATATACTCGTAGTGTGTGTGACCTAATAGGTTCTCAGTTATGTTAGTCATTCATAATAAATCATTAATTATGAATAGATCTTGAGTGACACCTAGTAATACATTATGACCCCCAATTGACCAGAAAATCACAGTTAACTCCAGAATGAATTCTGAACCCTTCAACAGCTACAGTTATTCTTGTGTATGCTCCTTTCATTTATCTTATACCCACTTGGTTCAGGACATGGTCTATGTGTCAGTTCCTACTAGGCTGACTATGTCACACCTAGCCCAAGTTGTAGTTTATTGTCCTGTGCATTCAAATTACTCAAAAACATATGTTTAAGAAGATCATCTTCTTGACACGTTTACTTTGGCCAAAGACTTGTGAGTAGCAATCCTGACAAGAGGTCATAGGATATACGTCTCCATATAAAAGGAATGGTGAATCCTCTATGAGCTATTCAAATACCTTCAAGCATATTGATTTATACAAAATCATCCCGTAACTACACCTTCTAGGAGATGCATAGCTAAGATGTCAAAGTATAAGCCTCCATGACCAAGATGACTTGAATACCTCAAGTCTAAGAAAACTTGCACTTGAGCAGCAATGAACATTGGCGAAGCCAGCCCAGGTGAACTACCCAGGCTGATCATGGGTTGTGGGCTATGAGCATCGATGTTGACGCCATCACCCCGGGCTACTTCTTCTTTCTCTCGCTTGTTTTCTTTCTCCTACAATAAATCCAAGCTTTGTCCCTTTTTGAATGTCGTCAGGTCCCCGGCCTACATCCCAGATAAGCTTGAACTTGACTTCGCCCTTGGAAATGAAATCTTCATCAACATGTAAACAATCACATGAAATCTCATAGTAGGTCACATATAATGAACTAGTTATCCTTAACTAGCATCCACATGTTAACTCTCAACATCTCTATATTTCTAGCCAACGATGATCGACTGCTTGGATAAACTAAGGAGTATAACATGTGCTAGTCTCATTGTGCTAGTCTCATTGAATTGACGATGTCCAGTATCATCAATTCATTGACTAGGAAAGATTTCAATACATACAGAATTACACATGATGGGATACCCACTAATTGTAATCCAATTATAATTTCTCTCATGCTATGCTTTATATTATGAACTTTATTGATTGAGTTTAAGATCGAATCACATACATATAGAATGGACACCCAAATAGTAAATTTTATTTATCAAATAAATAAGATAATATTTAAGGCGATTGTCTTTAGGACACCTCTCAAATATAACATAATCTCACTTGGCTTAAAGTCAATTGCCTTAGTATCTAATACAATAGGCCTTGACATACCTCTCAAACTTATTTTGTGGTAAAAGTTTTGTCAAAGGATCTGCTAGATTCCTTTCAGTAAGAATTTTTTCAATTTGTATTTTTTTCCTACTTATGATCTCCCTGATCAAGTGATAGCAACGAAGCACATGTTTAGATCGTAATAAGACTTGGGTTCCTTGGCCTATGCAATGACCCCATTATTATCGCAATAAACCGATAATGCTTCAACAATGCTCGAAACTATCTAAGTTCAGTGATAAACTTCTTGATCCAAAATGCTTCCTTGGTTGCTTCAAAAGCCATAATGTATTCTGCCTCAGTGGTAGAATCAGCAACGATTTCTTGTTTGAAACTTTTCTAACTTATTGCACCTTTATTTAAGATGAATGTATCCAAATTGGGATTTGGAGTCATCCTTGTCCGTCTGGAAGCTGGCATTAGTATACTTGCGTATTACCATATCATCATCTCCATATACCAAGAATAAGTCCTAGTTCTTCTCAAGTACTTAAGAATTGCCTTGACAGCCACCCAATGATTCATCCCTGGATTCGACTGATCTCTGCTCGTGATACTCAGAGCGTACAACATATCAGGCCTAGTACATAACATAACATATATGATTAATTCTATAGCTGATGCATATGAGATTTGGATCCTCTCATCTTGTGTGCTCGAGCACGTAAACTGCGAAAGGTGAATCTCATGTCTCATGGAAAGAAAATCTTTCTTGGATTCATCCATGCTAAACCGTTTTAGCACTTTATCTATGTATGTAGACTGCGAAAGACCAAACAACGATTTTGACCTATCTCCATAGATCTTGATCTCTATGATATAGGTTGCTTCTCCCATGTCTTTCATGAAAAATATTTTAGATACACAAACTTTGACTTACTATAGAACAAGCATATCATTTCCTATGAACAATATATTATCTACATATACCACTAGGAACACGATCGCACTCCCACTAACCTTCATGTACATGCAAAGTTCATCTGGATTTTGTGAGAAATCAAACTCTTTGCTTACCTCATCAAAATGGATGTTCCAACTCCTGGATTCTTTTTTCAATCCATAAATAGACCGTTGAAGCTTGCATACTTTACTTTGTCAACAGATGTAAAACCCTCAGGCTATATCATATACACATCTTCAGACAAATTTCCATTAAGGAAAGTTATTTTCACATCTATTTATCATATCTCATAATCATAATGAGCTGCTATGACCGACAATATTCAAATGTATTTAAGCATGGCTGTTGGTGAGAATATTTCGTCATAGTCAATACCTTATTTTTGATGATAATCTTTTATCACTAATCTTACTTTGTAAGTAATCACATTACCATCCATGTCGATTTTCTTCTTGTAAATCCACTTGCACCCAATAGGTGTTATACCTTCGGGTGGGTCTACCAAGTTTCAAACTTGGTTTTCATACATAGAATCCATTTTCGATTTCATGGCTTTTAACCGTTTGTCTCTTTCTAAACCTTTCAAAACTTCTTCATAGCTAGTGGACTCCTCATTTTCAATGAGCAACGTGTCTTTCGATTCACTAATGAGAAATTCATATCTCTCGAGAATTAGATGTATCCTACTACATCTACGAAGAGGTGATGTATCAACAAGTTTAGTTGTTGCTTCATCCTTATGAGTAATTAGCTATGGTTCTTGATTAGGCATCTCTTCGGTGTCTACTATAGTCTCTTGAACTATCCCAAGTTCAACCTCACTCCTACTGTTTTCATGTAAGAGAAACTCTTTCTCTAGGAATACAGTATGCCTTAAAACAAACACTTTTTGTTTCAATAGATAATAGAATTGATAATCTCTATTTCCTTAGGGTAACAAATAAATAGACACTTATCCGACTTAGCATCTAGCTTATCTGATATAGGCCTCTTCACATAAGCAGGACAACCTCATGTCTTCAAATAAAACAAATGAGGTT
This sequence comes from Hedychium gardnerianum, assembly GCA_038050645.1. NCBI lineage: Eukaryota > Viridiplantae > Streptophyta > Magnoliopsida > Zingiberales > Zingiberaceae > Hedychium > Hedychium gardnerianum. The sequence continues at coordinate 4,070,279 of JBBUKS010000001.1, read as the reverse complement.
TTTTACCAATCCAAATCTCATATAGAGTAGTAGAGACTGTCTTAGTCGGAACTCTGTTTAGCAAGTAAACAACTATCTCGAGTGTGTGACCCCAAAAGGATTTGGGAAGATTTACATAATTCATCATCGACCTAACCATATCCAACAATATTTGATTTCGCCTCTCTGACATACCATTGTTGGTGCAGTTTGCACTAATAGTTCAACCCTAGATTTTGATGTATGACAACAGGTTAAAGTTAGACTGTTGTTGTTTTAATCCTTTGAGCTAAGTGTGTAAGTTAACTAACTTGACAGATCTAGAGGACGAGACACCAGGCTGAAGTCCAGATGTGAGATTCTGGCAAGAAGTCCAGCTGGGTCAGAGAGGACCAAACAGTTGGTAAGAAGTCCAGTCGGGTCAGGGTGTCACGCCCCGGGAGGGTATTTATCCGATGAAAATCGGACAACACCTCCCCTGTACGGCGGACAATATTTCTGAATACATACTACAACT
>JBBUKS010000001.1:4029962-4049628 GCA_038050645.1 Hedychium gardnerianum | reverse complement strand
ATGGTAATCATAACTATATTTATCATTATTTATATAATGATTGAGATCGTATATCATATTTATCATAATATTTTATATATATTATCTTTATAATCTATGCAAATATATTTATTAACTAGTATAATTATGAAGTAATTTTTTTTTCTTTTTTTTTTCTCTCTATTCTTTATCTGTCTTTGTATTCCAACAGAGAGTGTTAGTGTTGCGGATGTTTAGTTGCTGCGGTAGGCTATGAAGCGGGCGAGGTGGTGGAGGGGAGCGGCCCGGGCTGCGTCGAAGGCGGCGAGCTCCCCCTCGGCCTGGTGCACCAGCGTGTGAGCGAATTCCCGGGCACCGTCCAGCCCGAGCAGCTTCGGGTAGGTGGCCTTGTCGCTGGCCAAGTCCTTTCCGGCCGTCTTCCCCAACTCCTCCGTCGTTTTTGTCACGTCCTGAATGTCGTCCACCACCTGGTCCAGCAGCCCCACGTTGCGCGCGTACCGCCGCAGCCGCTCCACCTCCGCCTCGTCCCCGCCGCCCACGATCGCTCCGCACACCACCGCCGCCTCCAACAGCCGCGCCGTCTTGTGGATGTGGATGTACTCCAGCACGCCCATGTCCACCACCTTCCCCTCGCAAGAAATGTCCATAATCTGCAAATTCGAAAGGAAAAAAATTAAAAATTTCAGGAGAAGACCTTGGAATCGATTAAACGATCGATCGATTAATAACCTGGCCAGCCACCATGCCCTCGGATCCGAAGGAGTTGCCGAGCTCAACTATGGCGCGGACGACGCGCTCCGGAGCCACCCAAGCGGTGCTGGCGGCGACGTGCTCGAAGGCGAAAGAGAGGAGGGCGTCGCCGGCGAGTATGGTCGTGTCCTCGCCGAAGAGGACGTGGTTGGTGGGCTGGCCACGGCGCAGGACGTCGTTGTCCATGCAGGGGAGGTCGTCATGGATCTGCGACATGGTGTGGATCATCTCGGTGGCGCAGGCGACGGGCATGGCGGCCGCCTCGTCTCCGCCGACGAGCTCGCAGGAGGCGATGGCGAGGAGCGGCCGGACCCGCTTGCCACCGGCGAGGAGGGAGTGGCGCATGGAACGGTGGATGAGCTCTGGGTGGCGGAGGGGCACGGCCAGCTCCAGGGCCTCGTTTACCCTGCGGGCCTTCTCCGCCATGTACTCCTTGAGGTCGAACTGCTCCATCACCAGGCTCCCGAGTTCCGGCAGCGTCGAGACGCAGCGCACCGCGGCTGCCAGGGGGCGGCGGGAAGCAGCTCCGGTGGCTACAGTCCTTGACGCCGGCTTTGAGGCCATGTTGAAGGCGTAGGAGCAAGCGGCGGTTGCGTAGGCCATGGCGTAATGTGCTCTTGGCTCCGAGAACGTGAGGAGGTACGTAGCAAGGGATCAATGGAAGCATTAAATAGATTTTTTTAATTGGCATCCATTTTAAAATGATCGATTAAATCTTTAAAAAAAAAATTCATCACTATCATAATAAATCAGAAAGTTCTGAATAACAGATATCTCATTAACTTCTTCAATCAATTACTTATTAAAAAAATTTATCCATTCATTGTATCGATTTCTCTATTATATTTTTAAATTTTAAAATAAATATTTATTATATTAAATTTAGATAAATATTTTTTACTACATACTACATTAATTATCCTAAAAAATTATTTTTCATCATATCAATTTTTTTATGTTATTATTATTATATTTATAATAGTAGAGAGTTTAGAAAGGAGAGAGATTGAAAAAACTATTATTTAATTTTTAGAATAGAGAATTTTATTTTAGAAGTACTATAATATAAATTTAAATTTAAAAAATTGAAAGAAAATTTGATGCAAGTGATTTGCTGAAAAAAAAAAAAATTTAAGATAATAATTGATTTTACATAATTAATGTGGATGTTCTATTACTTATCTTCTGCATCACCAATTAAAAATATGTAAATATACACATATATTTTAGTCAAATAATGTTTATCTATAAATTTTGATATTTTTATAATATTTTTTCTGCAATCTTAAAAGAATAAAAAAATAAAGAAAGAAAAATCAAATTTGGCCGTCAGACAAATTTGAAATGTAACGTCTCATATTTTTTATTTTATTAGAAAAAAATATCTTTCAATATATTATAATTGAGATTCGCTTCAAATAATTTTGATACTATTTTTTAATAATTTAATTTTTACTATTTAATTAATCTTAAAAATACTTATCCAACTTTATAATTTTTTTTCATTAGTCCTAAGATAAATTAAAAAGTATAATAGATTCTGACTCCAGATTTACAAGTTTTTCGAACTCCTCCCATTTACAATTTTTTTTTTCAAACACGTCTTCATATTCCAAATTAAAAAAAAAAGGTGAGCATAGCATGCCATCGTGAACTTGCCGTTTGAAATAATTAAGGTTTCAAAGTCTCACCTCTAGCGCCGCCATTTTGATAATAATTTTTTCATATCATGTGTTCAAATCTAATCATCGATTTATCATAGAGAGATAATTCAATTTATATTTTATCCATCAAATAAATTTAAAAAACGCAATAATTTTTGACGTACACACTTATGTATCATTAAAAATTTGATCGCCACAAATAAGTACGTTTTACGTGGAAATTTAACACTCCTATTTAAGAGAAATATCAAACTTTTTACCTATCATACCCAGGGTCATCTTGAAAATAATTTTGATATTTTTTTAGTGGATATTATATTTTTAATTCTTCGAATCGATTAATCCTAGGACGATCGATCTGAACTCATAAAAGTTTTTCATTGATCATCCGGATAAATCGGGAAGTGCTCGTGATAGTCTATCCAAATGGCCCGCTTTCGCAACAGCAAGGTCTCAACCCTAAATTTTTTGAGATTCGTATTTGGAGATCTAACTATTGGATCGAAGGTATCACGAGAGGAGAGGGGGGTGAATCCCGTTCGATTAAAATCTTTTCTTTTAATGTAAACGTAAAACAAAGTTAGCAGTGGAAAATAAAAATAAGAACATAGTTTCTTTTTACTTGGTTCGCAGTCTCGTGACTATTTCTCCAAGACCCAACGATCCTTGACTACTTTCGTTGGATAATCACTAAAATAGTTCTTCCGAAGAAGCAAGATCATATAAGTATGAGATTTACATTTAATATGTAAGTACGAAATAGAATATACCAACAAGAAGATTAAGACTTTGGCTTAGGTTGTCGGATAGCCTTTTGACATAGTGGTAGCAAAAACTTGCACGCGCAGCAATAGCAGAGATGAAGCAGTGAATGTGATCGAAAATGAATGAATCAGTTAGTTACTCGGCTCGGAGTCTGAGGTCTTCTTTTATAGGAGACGTCTGATCCCTCATTCAGTCGACTGATCCTTTCAGTCGATGAAATCTCTTATCCGTCGATTGAACCCCTCACATTTTCTTCTTTGCTCTGATTCAATCCGTCCGATCCCGTAAATCACACTTGTTCGGTCGACTGATCCAGCTGATCCGTTGACGGGACCCGGAACTTCCTTTCCCGCGTGATTTGATCTGATCGATGTCATTTTCTTTTATAGATCAGTCTACTGATCCTTCTTATCCGTCGACTGAACAGGGTGTATACTATTTTCGTTGAGCTTCGATATGATCTTCTTTGCCATTCTGGCTAGATTGGTCGACTGATCCCATGGATCCATCGACTGATCCCATGGATCCATCGACTGAAAAACTTTTTACCATGTTTGCTAAACTCTGATCGATTCTGTGCCACGCTGGCCGGATCGATCGATGGAACCTCCCGTTCGATCAATCGAACCCACGGTCAACCCCGAACTTTGTTTATCTGCAAAACAAAGTTAGCATAGGCAATAGAAGTCCTGCAAAACAGAGTTAGATAAATATATAAATATGCATGAATATAACAGTTAGGACTGTCTTGATTTTAACTTAGAAACTTCCGTTGGTTTCTTTGATTAGAATAATGCCTAAGGTTTGTCCATATCGAGACACGACCTCACTGCACTCCTTCCAGGAACTTACCTCAACTTACCTACCAAACATCGGGTCTTCCAGACCTATTTGAATTTTAATTACTCAGTGTTTGATCGACCTAATCCACTAAGACTTTCCTGCATCACCAAGTTAACACAATAGCAATAGTAATGTAAAATATTATTTATCAAACCTACACTTAGGTTTACGAAAATCCATTGGTCCGGTCGACCGCACGCTATCGATCGGAAACCTTTCAGTCACACATGCTTGGAGTTCACTCCTTCAAGATTTCTCTTTACCTAGGGTTACCTCCCTTTAGGCTTTTTCCTTTGCTTAGAGTTCACTCCCCTAAGACTTATCATTATCTAGAGTTACTTCTCCCTAAGGACCTAGGATTTTCCTTTTGCTTAGAGTTCACTCCTCTAAAACTTCTCATTACTAGGGTTACCTCCCCTAGGGACCTAGAGTGATCTCCTCCTAGGGTTTTCCTTTTGCCAAGCCTTAAGTCCTCTAGACCCGCTTGTACTTGCTAGTCACTCGGTAGACTATTCATCCTTGTCTAATCTTCAATTAGGACTTTCTCTTGCCTAACCGTAGTTAGGACTTTTTTTTTTGCTAGTCATTCGGTCAACCTTGACCTGACTAGATTTCTCATATGACTAGGTCAACTTTGACCAGACTCTATTAAATATATTGTCAAATAAATATTAAAACCCTGGAGGTCGATTGTATCAATACTAACCACTCTAGCATGGTAGCTTGGGGAAAAATAATTTATCCTCTAGGATAAATTTTGATATTGATCATGATAAAAAGTTATTGGTTGATCTCAGACATCTCACATAATTAATTTCATAATTATTTATAGAGAGATAAATCATGAACAATTTTTTATCGTTGAACAATGATTGTTGCAGTGAGGACCGGAACGGACAAACATCGTAAATTTTGATGTTGTTGTACGTCGACAATGTTGTACTAATTTTAGCTAAAATTATTTTAATTATAATAATTTTGATAATTAAGTCAGCTCTAATAATATAATATTCGATTAATTTTAATAGAATTAGATCAATTTTAATCAAATGAGGAGGCTATAACTAATATTTGAATAATTTAAATTAAATTGGATTAATTTCATCTAAATTAAAATAATTTTAACCAATATTTGAACAATTTGGATCTATACTAAATAATTTTAACTATACTTATTTCATAATTTAAAACATATTAAAGTAACTTTAGTCAAAGCTACTACAACAACACCTAATTCTTCTTAATTATAATATTTGATTAATTTTGTCTAAATTAAAAATAATTTAACTAATATTTAAACCGTTTTAATTAAGTTATGTTGGACCAATTCAAATTAAATTAGAGCAGTTTTAATCAATATTTAAGTAATTTTAATCAATATTAAAATAAATTTAATCATAATTATCAAGTAATTTCATTTGATTTTTTAATAAAATAATATTTTCATGATAATGAAAATAAAGGGCATCCTTAATTAAACACGTTAAATAAACATAAATAAATTTTTATCAAATTAAACATCGAATTATAAATATTTAATTCACTCATGACTCTAATTAAAAGAATCCGCGGCCATACCACCCTTAGGCTATTTCTTGAGTTTTCTAATTACAAACGGAGATAAATCTATTATTCTTTTAATTTTTCAGTAGTCAGTTCTAAATGATAATTGACGGCTAATCCGATCCCCGATAGTTTTAAATTTTGACTATGCCTCTGAGCATTTAATATAGATTTTGACAGGACAAATGGTGTCGTCGTGATCTAATTCATGACCAATCGAACAAAATGATTAACTAATAACTCAAAAATGGTCCAACAAAGTGGGCAAATTCTTGTTTGAAAGATCAATGTGCCTTGAGTTGACTGTCAATTTAATATTTTTGGTCAACTCAATTATTGAAGGAGTAACTGAAAGATGCAGCTCGGTGAAAGCAGGAATGCTCCTTCCTTCCTTCCTTCCTTCCTTAGTAAACATTAAGTGGTGGGACTTTGACAAACCTTAATTATTCAAAAGGCAAGTTCATGATGGCACGCTTGGTTCACATTATTTTGGAATATTAAGATGTGTTTGAAAAAAAAGGTTTTAAATCGAACTTATTTGTTGGTTCGTGTTCTGGTATGGGAAATCTCACTGCGATGACGTGCGATAGAAATTCTTCCCGTAACAAAGAGTGATGACATCGAAGTCTCTTCTTGCTTTCTTCTCATGGCGTGGCGTGGCGTGGCGTTGTGTAGTTGATTCCTGTGGAGAATAACACATGTCATAAGACTTACTAGGAGTATTATCCAGGTGAGATCCCTCCGATACTTATATCATTATGGAGCCTCAAATAATTTAAAGCAGAGAAATGATAGAGTTAAATGAAGTAAACTAGATGACATGAGATAGGATAATTATAACCTGCCAAGAAAGTCCTACCCCCTTACATTATATAGCAAGAGAAGCTCACGGGACGAATCTACTTGTCATTGTAACTGTCGTATCCCTTCATATCAATAACCATCCTGTCCCTTCGCATGTGAGGAGGTCGGGAAGTTGACAACTCGAAAAGTCGAAAACTCGGGAGGTCAGACCAGCTCGTTCGATCGGATCGACCCGAGCGATCGGAGACTAATAATATTTGCGTTGACCCAACCCTCGATATCTGCACTAACCAAGTCCTAGAGCATGCCACATGACCCCTACGTTGTCGTGTCACATGGCCTCTGTCGTCACCACCATATCAGTTGGAATATATTTGTCGAGTGTGTAGTTGCATAAGCTTGTCAACTAGGAGCTTAGGAGGTTGGTGTCTCTACAAGTGTCGAAGTGAAAGATTAAAAATTCAAGAGGTTTGAATAGGTTTGTTGAAGTCTGAAGGGGTCAAGGTTTATCTAAGTTTTAACAAGTGATGAAGAAGTCTCAAGAGTGTTGAGGATCATATTATAGACTAGAATGCTAGAGTGTGAATAACACTTTGACCGATGACGTCGACAAATTTTCTTGCCTTGAGGCCCCAAACTATCTGATCTGCCACACCACTCAAGTTGGGAGTTCTTACTGATAGAGTTTCTTCTACTCTACAATGAGGCTAGTCTTCAATCGCAATCCACCGCAGCTAAGCCAACCTTCGATTTGAGATATTAACACACATCAGTAGGGGGCCGTCGGTGTCAGCTTTACCCCTCCGATGCTTAAGTCACCACACTGTTGAAAATAGAGCTTACCTTCTCCAAGAGAAGCTTCCGCTGGAGATGAGCTTTTTGCAAGCTATCGGAATAGTCACCTTCTGTTGAGGAAGGGATTCGTGTAGAGAAAGAGGGAAGAAGAAGAACAGTACTTTGGAAAGTTGATGCAACAGAAGCTATTGAATCCGTTGATTCACGCATGAATACCGGAAGTAATCTTTTACAACCTATTGATTCAAAGAGAAAAAATAGGAAATAGGAAAAACTCGACGTTCCCAAGAAGGAGACGGTGACTAGAAATAATATTAATCAAAACTGTCTCAAAATAACTAAATATGATGCTTATATAGACCCAAAACCCTAATTGCAAAACGAAAATACCAAAAATACCAAAAATATAAAAAATATGGAAATTACTAAAAATAGTAAAAAAGATGTTCGGAGCCTCTGAAAAGACCCTAAATGATATTTTTCATATTCGAAAGTTGGCCGGTTACAAATTCCACCTAGTAAAAAATCTAGGTCGCTGAATGAGCTTAGATTCAAACCAAAGAGCATCTCGTTCTGATATCTGAGTCAAAAGTTATGGCTTTTGAAAGTTTACTCTATCAAACGCACATCATTCTCCCTAGGGTGGAGAAAATTCGCCCTCGAATTGCCGTCCACGCCCTCATCAGAAGAATCTCCACGGAAGGGAATCAAATGCTTCACATTAAAATCATTGATAGTGCGAATATGACTAGGCAACTTCAAACGATACGCATTGGGGTTTATCTTCTCGATAATCTCTACAAAACCAATCTTCTTGGCTGATAAGTTGTTGTAATCCCCAATGGCAAAACGATCCTTAGTTAAAACTGCTCACACAAAATCCCCAACATTAAAGTCTAAGTGCTGACGCTTTTGGTTTGTAGTGTATTTGTACTTGGAATTAGAGATAGATAGATGTTCATGAACAACTTTATGGACTCTTTGTAGGCTATTAACAAAATCTGTAGCTTTACCATGGACCATCGCCTTGCTTGGCAATGATAACAAATCTAGTGGACCTCAAGGCTGAATTGAGTAAACCACCTGGAAGGGCATGAAACCAATACTGTGATTCACTATGTGGTTGTGAGCAAATTCTACCTGACATAGCTTCTGATCCCAACTCTTTATATGGTCTTCCACTAAGCAACGCAATAAATTGTCAAGCGACCGAATCATAACCTTTGTTTGACTATCTGTTTGAGGATGATAAGCACTATTGAAATTTAACTGTGTATTAACCATCCTCCACAAGCTGCACTAAAAATAACTAAGGAAACAAGTGTCCGATCTGAAACAATGGAGGTTGGAAGGCCATGAAGATGGAAAACATCTCGAAATAATAGTTGTGCCACATTAACAACATTGGTAGTCTTCTTACAAGGAATAAAGTGAACCATTGTAGAAAATCTATCAACAACAACAAAGATGGAATCACTACCTCACTCGATACATGGCAAACCCAGCACAAAATCCTTGTTGATATCAACCCAGGGTCGAGAAAAGACTGGCAAAGACATGCACAATCCTGCATTAGTGGCTTCCCCCTTAGAGACTTGACAAAATTTGCACCACTGCACATACTTCTCGACTTTTCGTCTTAGCGAAGGCCAAAAGTAGGAAGTCTGAACCAACTACAACATTCTGTCTCGACTAACATGCCCCTCATCGTGCAACTCCTTGATTATTTGCAAGCGGAGATTACAATCTGGAATGCATAATTGATTACCTTTAAACAGAAACCCATCATGTAATAAAAAATTATTTTCTTACTAGCCTGTACATCTTGCAGTATCATAGAAAAGTAAGGATCAGTAGCAACAAATCACGAAAAGAGTCAAAACCTGACACCTCGACTAGCATAGTAACCAGTAAGCTGCTTCTGCGACTCAAAGCATCTGCCACCCGATTAGCAATCCAGCTTTATATCTAACCACATAGGTGAACTATTCCAAATAAGCAGCCCACCTCGCATGTTGGGGAGACACTTTGTTTTGCTGGTGTAGGTGTCTCAATAAATCATGATCCATGTACAAAATAAATTATTTGTAAAACAAATAGTGAAGCCAATGTCTCACTGCTTACACAACAACATAAAACTCCACGTCATAAGTATTGTAGTTAAGTTTTGCTCCATATAACTTTTCATTGAAAAATACTATAGGTCGGGTGTTCTAATTGAGTACTGTGCCATTACCAACTTTAGAGGCATCTATGTGTAATTCGAAAGGTTGAGAAAAAATCAGGAGCACTAAGATTGGTGTCGTTGTGAGTCATTCTTTAATCAATCGAAAGCCAAATTTGCATCCTCAGTCCACTCAAACCAGCCCCTTCATGCAATTTGTTATAAGAGCCATGACTGTGCTGAAAGAAGCAATGAAACATCTTTAAAATGAGGCCAAACCATGAAAACTCCTTGCTTCTGTTAAGGTCATCGGTGTAGGCCAGTCTTTCACTGCTTGTACCTTAGATTTGTTGACTTCCAAACATGCTCCCGAAATTACATAATCCAAAAACAACACCTTGGGGGCCATAAACACACACTTATTCATTGCAATATAAAACTTCTCCCTATGCAACACACTAAAAACCACCCTCATATGCTGAAGATGTTGTTCAGGGGTCGCGCTATAAATTAGAATATCATCAAAGTACACCACAGTAAACGTACCACTAAACGACCGCAATAATTGATTCATCACCCGCATGAAGTGCTAGGGGAATTGAACAACTCAAAAAGCATCACTAGTAATACATACAATCCTTCTCTAGTCTTAAAAGTCATTTTCCATTCATCCACATGCCTGATACAAATTTGATAGTACTTACTTTTCAAATCCAATTTAGTAAACACAGTAGATCCACTAATCTGGTCAAGCAAATCATTTAATCGAGGAATGAGAAAATGGTACATGATAGTGATTTTATTGATGGACCTACTGTGCACACACATATGCCAAGAGTCATCCTTTTTTGGTATTAAAAGGGCAGGTACAACACAAGGGTTCATGCTCTCCCTGATATGTCCCTTAACCAATAATTCTTCAACATGTCATCTTAGCTCCTCATGCTCACACAGACTCATCATATAATGTGCTCTGTTCAGTAGTGTTGCTCCAGGCTCCAAATCAATATGATGCTGAATATCATGCAGTGGAGGCAATTCGTTTGGTACCTCTTGGGGAAAAAGCTCACTAAATTCGACAATGAGTGGAACCACCGATTCTAGAATAGTGCTGGATTCAGACACCTCTTTTCCCATCAACATATACCCTTTTCTGCTTCTAGCAACTCCTCATGAAACTGTGCCTGAGACAATAAGGTCATAGCTTCACCTGTAGGTTTGGGTTGTACCACCGACTGGCTGTAAGGTAGGAGCATAATTTTAATTCACTCAAATACAAAACTATAAGTATTGGCTCGCGCATCGTGATGCACGCCTCTATCATATTGCCATGGTTGGCCTAACAACAAGTGACAAGCATCCATCGCTACTACATCACACCACACAACATCTTTATATTTCATACCAATAGAAAATGGAACAAGAACCTTCTTAGATACCGATACTTCACCACCCTTCTTAAGTCATGCCAATTTATAGGGTTTAGGATGATTCTCAATCTATATATTTAGTTTCTGCATAGCTTACACAATATTTTCACAGCTTCCTGCATCGATCACAAAGCGGCATACCTTGCCTAAGATGGTGCAAGTCGATTGAAAAATATTACTCCGTAGCCAATCATTGTCCTCTACCACCTTTGGCGTTAAACAGGAGCGTCGAACTACCAATGTCATCCCGACATCTCCTTCCACCAGTACTTTGTTTACAACCTCCTCGTCATACACTGGATCTCCTGTGATCTCTGCTTTTTCCTCTTCACAATCATCATTGTCAACAAACAATGCTTTCTTTCCTGGAGCCTTCTTACACTTTAACTGTCTATGTCTGATCTCTCTACAATTAAAATACTTTAGGTTGCCATTTCTGCCATTTTCTATATTAACTTGCCCAATCCCTTTAGTTACTCCTACACCGCTACTACTACCAACAGTCACACTCGGACCCCCGCTCGCAATGTTTGTAGGAAAAATTCCACTCTTTCATCGTGTATGTTTTCCACAGCCAACGCCCTCTGGTGTGCAACAGATACAGAAACATGGTCAAATATGTTCACAATGTCTTGGATATGGTATTTCAAACCCCTGATATACCGCGCCACCAATTGATCTTCCGTCTCATGTATTTCGTTCCTTGCAATGAATTGAAAAAATCAGAAGTATATTCTTCCATTGACCGGGTGCCTTGCTTCAGATTCTGCAACTTTTGATACATCAATCATTGGAAATTATATGACAAAAAGGTTACCCTCATGAGCTTCTTCATCTTCTCCTAGTCCGTAATTTTTGTCTTACCCAACCTATTTGGGTCAATTTTAGTTGGTGTCACCATGCAGTCGCTCTCCCACGCAATCTGGTTGCAACCAAGGGCACACGCTAGCTAATCTTTAGGTACCTCTTTGAAATCTAAGATTTCCTCCACATAGGTCAGCTAATCTAGGAACTCCTCAGGTTGTAGGCTGCCATGAAACTCAAAAATTTCAGTTCTCATACCGATCTCCTAATGCCTACAATCGTCCTCTACTATTACTCTGTGTTGCTTGTGGGGAACCTCCTCTTCATAAGCATCCTCCTCTTTGTCACCCATTTCAAACATCATCATCATCCTTTCAGCAAGTCGTTCCACGATCCCTTCTATCCGTTCATCAATTATCTCTCAAACCTACTTCACCATACCGCGTTCATACACATTGTTAATGTTGTCAACACATTGTTGTCTTCTCGGTGGCATGGTTATGCAAGATCAGTTTGGCTCTAATACCAACTGACACAGCACAAACTATTAAATCCGTTGATTCGCGCACGAATACCGAAAGCAATCTTCTACAACCTATTAATTCGAAGAAGATTGCCAAGAAATAGGAAAAACTCGACGTTCCCTAGAAGAAGATGACTAGAATAATATTAATCAAAACTATCTCAAAACAACTAAACATGACACTTATATAAACCCAAAATCCTAATTGCAAGAAAAAAATAGCAAAAATTACCAAAAATAGTAAAAAATATATTTGAAACCTCTGAAAAGGTCCTAAACGATGTTTTTTCGGATCCGAAAGTTGTCCAGTTAAGGATTCCACTCCATAACAAATCTAGGTTTCTGAACGAGATTTCCAATTAAGGATTCCACTCCATAACAAATCTAGGTCTCTGAATGAGATTTGATTCAAACCAAAGCACGCCTCGTTTTGATACTTGAGTCAAAAGTTATGACTTTCGAAAGTTTGCTTTCTTGATCCCGCATCAGAAGTCAACCACCACGTTGACCAGAGAAGAATACTCACAGGACTTGTGTTCGGGAGGGAGAAAAAGGGAGAAGAGAGTATCCTTCCTTTTGTCAGCACCCGCTTGGTTATATAGTTCCTAAAAAAGCTGCCACATCAGCTGCCATGCCAACTATCATCCATCCACTGGGGTGTCGCCTATGAGGTGAGAAGGAGGAGTGGGCTGGACATGCCTTGTCCTGTGTCAGGGGAGGGACCTATTGTCGCCACCATGTCAACTGCCACGCTGGCTGCCACCCATCCCTTGCGTGCTATCCATGAGGTGAGAGGGAGGAGTGGGTTGGACACACCTTGTCACGTGTCATGAGAGGGATTTTCTGTCGTCGCCATGTTAGTGAATGGACTAGAGCAAGAAACTTGTTGTTGGGTTGACTTCAGATTCAGACAAAACATTACTTGTTGCTAGCACGCGTCACTTCTTTCCATCCGCATCTCACATTAAGTACAACAAATGAGAATGATTGAATCTAATGACAGAAAGGACTTAAATTCCATCCTGAGTTCCACAACTAGCAGTGTAGTCACAACCTAGACATCAACACCACCTGGGAGACTACTAGCCAAAAAATGCTAATGCAAGTGATGGTTGGTAATGGAAGTAATAAAATAGAATGACCGGAGGGGTTATAATTTAGTAGGCACATCGGTAGGCAAGGAGGCTTTCGTAGTCTAGGCCAGTTGAGTCTAGGGGAGATCTAGTGAGCAGGGTGGCTCTCACAACCTAGGACAGTTGAGTTTAGGAGAGATCTCCACTAGGAGGGAGGCTCGACAGCCTAGGATAGTCGAATCTAGGGAGATCTCCGTGAGGAGGGAGGCTCTCATAATCTAGCATATGGAACGAAGACATCCCCTATTGAGGGCATTCTTACGATGTGTTAGTTGATCGGGGATGTACCTTATGAGGTTGTTCCCAAGTTGCAACATTTGAGGCTAGGGAAGCCTTGATCTTTTCGGGGATGTACCCTATAGGGTTGTTCCCTAGCTGCAACATTTGAGGCCGGTGCAACCCTAATCTTTTTAGGGTGTACCCTATGGGATTGTTCCCAAGCTACAACATCCGAGGCTAGGAGAGCCTTAGTCTTTTCGGGGATGTACCCTATGGGGTTGTTCCCAAGCTACAAAATTTGAGGCTAGGGGTGTCATGCCCCGAGAGTATATTGTCCTCCAAATCGAACAATACCCCTAGTGATAATTCAGATACAACATGATATGTGCAGCCAATATCACGAAGATAAAGGAAGAAAACCAAGATATATATATATATATACAAAGTAAAGGTTTGCATGCATTCATGACTTTAAAATTTACTTGTAAAACATAAAAGCAGAAAGCAACCAAACATAAGTAAATATTAACCAATACGGAAGAAAATCAAATACAAACTAAACCATAGAAATAACTAGAAAATGAAACATCTCGAAGTGACAGGGGATCGGTAGCCAGGACCTTTGAGCGACATGATACATCATTTACCTGCTAACCTGGAAATAAAAGGAAAGCAAGGGGTAGTGAGTACAAAATAATACTCAGCGAGTATAAGAAGATAGTGCATGAACTACATAGTGTAAGGAGTTAAAGAGAGCAATCTCAGATAATGTTACTAATTAACATAAATAAGTGCACCAATATAAATATCGACTAACAAAATAGAAGTGTCAGCATAACCAACTACTAACCTGATCAACCAAGTATGACAACTAAATCGGGTGTACATATCATACATCTAAATCCTGCATAAAATAATCATATAACAAGTATGCAAAAGACATATCTCAAGCATATGCAATGGTCACTGTCGGCACACAACTCCAATTACCACTACTCTAAAGGGTCGAGTCGTCGGACATGACAAGTAGTTATCTAGCTACTGATTGCACTCAATTCCAACTACCATTACACTGAGTGGCCGAGTGAACAGTCACTGCACTCAACTCTAGCTACCACTACTCCGAGTGGTCAAGTGGGTAGTCAAAATATATCACAATCACTAACAGCTCTCTCAATCACGAATGGGAGACAATGGTCAATAAGATATACTAACGGTCACTGACAACTCTCTTAACCACAAATGAGAGATAATAGTTGACAGGAAATACTAACAGTCGCTAACGACTCTCTTAACTACGAATGGGAGACAATGGTCAACACGACGTATACAGTGCAATGATAATTAAATAGTAAACAATCACATCTATAAGAGTAGATAATCTCTATGGAATCGTAATACAATCATATCCAATAGTAGAGCTCTATAAGCTATACTATGGTCTGATTTCATTAACGTATAGACATGAGACTAAATAACTGACACATTTCTAATAAGATACTCGATATCCTATGCTACGGTATAGTCTTACTAACGTATAGGTACGAGCCTAAATAACTGACACAGTTATGGTAGGATACTCGATATCCTATACTACGGTACGGTCTTATCAACGTATAAACACGAGCCTAATTAACCGACATAGTACCGGTAGGATACTCAATATCCTATACTACGGTATAGTCTTATCAACGTATATGCACAAGCCTAAATAACAATATAGGCTTTGTAGGATACTCAATATCCTACACTACAGTATGATCTTACGAATGTATAAATACTAGTCTAATTAACAAATAAGGTCTGGTAGAATACTCGATATCCTACATTACGGTATGATCTTACTAACATATAGACACGAGCCTAAATAACAATCAGGGTTTAGTAGGATACTCGATATCCTACATTGTGATTTGATATCACTAACATACAGGCATGAGTCTATGTAAGTGATTATACTATGGTATAAATGCACGAGCATAAATCTATAACTATACTATGGTTTGGTAATATCATATGTACCAGACAATACATAAATGAATAACAAAGGAGGCTACATAGATATCAAACTAGATTAAAACAAGTATAAGCAAGTAAAAATCAACTCAAGAAATAACATAGAGTGGAATCAAGTAGTGTAAGTAACTACAACATATGAAATATAGATTCATGCACTAAGATCAAAGGAACTACAAAGTCAAGCAGGAACTACTCACCTCATTGTAGAATATCATAGTCAACTTCAAGTCAGAGAGCAAGCCTTGAGCCGGGATCCTACAAGTATAGGATACGAGGCCAATCTAAGTACTAGAATAATCCTAGTATTAAAGTTAAATCTATTGATTAATTTATGTGTTAATCCATTTATCAATTAATTTGTAATTTAATTAACATCAATGAATCTCCTATCAAATGATTATTATTCACTTTTGTATTAAGCAATTAATCCATTCTCTTAATTTAATCTAATAATTAATTATTCTTAATTAATTATCCAAATATAACCAATCAAATAGTTAATGAACCTAACTCATTAATTATCCTACAAACTCCGATTTAATTGATTCAAACAATTAACATGATCAATTAAATGGATTAACTAACAACCCACTTAACTCATTCTAATCCAACTAAATCTATATCAAAATTAGATTATCAATAAATCAAGTAATTAACCTAATTAATCATCCATTAGTTTAATCCAACTACTAATTGATTAATCCACCTATTAATCAATCTAATACTTTAATTAAACTATTAATTGATTAATTAATCTGCTAATTAATCAATTCATTAATTACACCAAATCAATTACTTAACTGACCATTAATTTCAATCCAAATTAATTATCTAATTACTAAACTAATTAACTAATAAAACTCTAATTTAACCTTACCTACTATTCCTAGTCGACGGTGAGAGAGGTCGGCGGCCCGTGCGGTGACAGAGAGGTTGGTAGCTAATGGTGATTGGCTAGTAGCAGTCGCAATTGCCTGTGACTGTTTGCCAGCAAAAAGGGGTGGCGCCGCACGCTGCCGGTCACTCCGGCGGTGGAGCAAAGCGGCGGCTGACAGTGAGGTGGAGACGCATAAGTGCAGGGGAAGACGAAAGGCTGATCGACGATGCTTTCGGATGGCACGGATCAGGAGAGATGTCCGCAACGGCTGCTCAGTAGGCCGAAATCAAGCGCTTGTAGGCTGTTCACATGGGGCAGAAAATGGACGGCGATTGACACGTAGGGAGCGACGGAGGTGCCAGTGGCACTGTTGTTTGGGGGGGGGGCTGCAGGAGAAGAGACAACTGTCGGTACGTGGCGGTCGGTGCGGCGACTACAGCCGAGGGACACGCATGAATGGGAGAAGGAGCGGGGGTGGAGGGAGATCGATGTTTAATCAAAACTTAGGGTTTGATAAAAAAAAATAGGTTTATATACTCAATCAACTCCTCATTTAAATATAATCTAAACAGACTTTTCTAAACCCCAATCCATTTATTCTCATAAAATCCTCAAATAATTCATTTTAAATTTAAAAAAAAATCCAGAAAAATTTCAGAAAAGTTCTAATAAAATTCTAACAAATTACATATATTCATAGACATTTATTTCCTTATTATTTACCAATTATATTATTTTTATATCCTTCATTAAATTTAATTATGTCAAATTTTAATCATTTATCATCTCTGATATTTAATATATATATATATATATATATGTGGATTTATTATATTCTCCCCCACTAATAAAAAATTTGGTCTTCAAATTTTCTACTTAAGTCATAACACTAAGATATCCTTATCTAACAACTAAATAGTACATCACTATACTAATTTATTCTAATACATTGAGAAGACCTAAATGTTAGGGAGTAAAATTCCCTTATAAATTATATGATAATTTACTTCTAAATTAGATAATCACTATTATGTGGGTTATGAGCTATGCTTCCACTATGCCCACATTGTTGTCTAATTAATTATTATGGGTAAAATCCAATAGATGTAAATGGTCTTCCCAGCTGCTTTCAAAGTCCATCGCGCATGCTCATAGTAGATCCTCTAGTGTCTGATTGGTGTGCTCCGTCCATTCGTATGTCTATTTAAAATGTTGTATTAAAACTTGGAAAGATCAATTGGAAATTCAATATCTCACATACAGTTCCTCTCGACCAAGGTTTTCTCGTAACAGAGCACAACTGTGATATGGATTTTTGAAAGCGGAACAAGAAATAGGATAAGAGAACTTATGACCTTTAATATCTTGGGCACTACGATTGTAATGTGAGGTTTCCTCGGCCGAAACTTGCCTACCACGAACTCGACCACGTGCCTCACGAGCTTTAAGATCTTGCGCCGCTAGACGCTAGGTTAAATCTACGACTTGCCTTTGTAAATCCTCAATCTTGTCTTGGAAGCTACGACCACGGTGCGAAACTCCCTCATCCGGAACATGCCTGACACGATCACGATCACAACCACAACGACCTTCCATTGGATCTAACGCTCAGCTTCCTCAATCGGAACCAGCCAACTCTGATATCAACTGACATCGGCCAGAATATTGATTATCCTGTGGGTTGATGAGAATGGGAGGTTTGAGGAGAAAGCAAGAAGAGATAATTGTTGTCCTCCAATTTTTTTCGAAAAATTCTAAATATTCGAGGATCATCTTTAAACAAATAAATATGAAACCAAAACTCTAAGACGCACAAGAAATGAAAAATCCTAATAAAAAGGAAAAATTCCTAATAACTCAAATCCTAATAATTCTAAATGGATTCAAAATCCAAAAATCCAAAAATCCAAAATATAAAAATTACCAAAAATGTCCTAAATACAAAAAATTACCAAAAAAAAGAAAATTACCAAAATTATCCTAAATACTAAAAAATCTAAAAATTATTAAAAAATACTAAAAAAATGTTCGGATCCTCCTGCATTAGGTTATCGATCCGGCCCCATAAACATTTTCCACCAGCCATAAGGATAAATCCGAAAGTGTAAGTAGTAGTTCATACAATGGTCCAATGGTTCAAATACGAAAGGTAAATTTCTTGCATTCTGATTTTGAACCCTTAGTGCATAGAAAATCCTAAAATATATTTACCACTACAACGTAGCCCAGCTCGTGGCACCCATCTAACTTGAACCAAATTAATCTACGCATTCAATAAACTCATTACACATAAATGTCTTACTTTAATACGTTTGTCAAATATCAAAATCCAAAAGGAACTAACACCCACGTTATTTATTTCAAGTTGTTGATTTTTAGCACCCATGCTTCTTCTAAAAATAAATTAATGAACAAAGTAACATCAAACCTGAGACGATTGATTCGACTTCACGAAATTTTTTTACCGATTACTAGGATAAATCAGGAAATACTCGCGACAGGCGGCCCAGGAGCCCAGCATCCCGTGGTTGCGCATCCCATTTGGAGAAAAAAAATCGACAAATGCACCGTAGCTGGGAATCGAATCATGGGTGCTTAGGCGACAACTTAGCGCCCTTCTGTTGCATCGTTGCCCCGCAAGAAAAATCCCATGCTTCTTCTAAAATAGTAGTGATGCGGCAAAAGTCTATTCCGTACTTCGGAGCGATGACACAATGGCATGAATTCATCTCGCACAACGAAACGATGACATCGAAGTTTTTTTCTCATGACAAAGCTGATTCTGGGAAGCATGACACGCGTCAAAGGGCTTGTCGGGAATTACCCGACGAGGTCCTTTCGATGCTTAAATCATCATAAAACCCCAAAAATAATATAATAGAAAAAAATAAAGTGATAAAGAATTGAGTAAAGCATATGAGATCACATAACAGAGAGAATTTTCCCTTGTGAGAATAACATCACCTCCCTTATATAAGGAGAGAAATCTAAGGGACACATCTCATGGAGAGAAGCCCAAGGGATATACCTCACTAAAGGGCTCCATTGTAACTGTCGTGTCCTTTCGCGTTATGATAATTGTCGTGTCTCTTCGCATGCTGGGATGTCGCACCAACAGTAGGTCGGGAGGTCGAAAGGTAGGACCAACGACAGATCGGGAGGTCGGAGCAACAACGAGTCGACTGGTCGACAACTTAGATCAGCTCAGCAAGTTGGCAAGTTGGCAAGTCGGCAAGTCAGCAAGTCGGTAGCTCGACGAGTCAACAACTCGGATCAGCGTGGCAAGTCGAATATTGATGATATCTGTGTTGATAAGTCTTGAATCTGCCACATC
>JBBUKS010000001.1:4007696-4022508 GCA_038050645.1 Hedychium gardnerianum | reverse complement strand
TGGCCGGTGGGAAACTTCCGTGGGGCCGGGCCGGTCACCCCAGGTCCGCCGTTACGACCTGGTTAATCATTTTTTTTGTCACATGTTTGAAACCCCGGAGCTATGATACAATAAAAAAATATATATTTTTATAATTTAATACTCAATTATAATATATTATATAATCATGAAATACTAAACTTTCACGGTTATTTTTTAATTTATCTTGACGATAGATAATTTTTTTTATAAAATTAAATTAATTACCTTAAATTTAATATTACTTAATTAATTTTATTTTTTTTTGTCATACGTTTGAGGAATCAAATCATCCCCTGTTCTTTAACAGTGTAGACTTGGCAACCCATATTAATTCCTTGGTGCCAAGTTCTCTCTGGTCCAATAAATAAACTCATGAAAAAAAAACTATTCGACATTACAAAATTCATTTGGACTGATTAAATTGTGTAAAGTTTTACCGCAAAAAAAACAATGTCATTTACAATACACGAGAACAATTTCAAGCCCTCCAAGACATCCATGAGTCGAGAAGTTTTATACAACACAATTGGTAATTCTTTACATGTTTCCCCTTCGACTCACAAAAATATGCTTCTTGCTTTACAACAAACTGCCCTATAATTTTATCAAGTAGCCACTTCTTTATGTTACATTGTATACTATGATCAACTTAGTTTCTCCTGTAAAATTGCATCTTAGAACAAATTATTCTGGTTCAGAGTTTCAAATAGTAGTCATACCAAATGTAATTGAATCTAAGAGACAAAATCATGCAGCAAATGTGTGGATCCAAATCTTTGCTGCCGATCCCCTACATTTGCATAATCATAGTCATCTGTTTCTGGTCCAGCTGGAGTGGCATCATAAACATCGTTTCCTGTCACTGCCAGAAAGGTTTGATGGTTGTCTGCCATAGGAAGGCCTAAATCGCACTGCTGAAGCCCCAGTGTGAGAGACACCCCACTGTTTCCGTACTGACTTAACTCAGCCATCTGATACGCGAAAAACCTCTCACTTCGGTCTGCGCTGTTAAGAGCATCTTGTAAAAAGTTGGAATCTTCTCCAACTGGCCTTTGATTGCTGATCTTTAAATTCATATTCGAGACTTGGATAGTTGATTCATTTTGAAAAGCAGCAGCTGACCCTGCCATCTCAATGGCTGGAATAATACAAGGTTCACTTATCTGGCTTGTTTGGCATCTTGAAGCAGCTGCATTTTGTAGTTCCTCATGGTCCTCAGAGGATTGAACATCTTCTTTTCGTTTCATGGGATTTTCTGAAGAAGAATTCGAGTCAATCTCGATGTCACCAAACTCTTCTTTGTACATGTCTTCAATCATGGGCTTCCAAAGGCGAACTCGTGCATTGATGAACCAGTTTGAAACCTGGAGAAAGTAAAAAGAAAAAATTTATAATTCAAAGAATTCTAGCAGTCTAAGATGTTTAATCTCAAGATTCAGCTGAAACCAATAACACCTCAGTGCCTGCAAATTAATGCATAGTATAGAATCAGCAACAGGAAGCATAAACAAGACTGATCCTACAAAGCTATTGCTTTATGATAAATAGAGAATTAAGGGAATAGTGTTAAATGAGTTGAGAAAGAAACTAAGGGTGGACAGAAAAGGGAAGCAGACGATGAAAATAATTAAATATTTTTGCCATTGGTAGGCATTCAATGAATATGTTGGCTCACCAGTAATCATTATCATTTTCATCGAGCCAAGTTGCATTTCTCCTAATTATTTGGAGTCAACTTCATGGATTTTATCCTTCCAATGAACTTAATGGAGTGCTATATCATTAGTAAAATTCAAATCAATTGATTTTTTTTTTACTAATTTCATTAAAATAATTTTGGTCTTGTTACATTTCTTGGTTCTTGGGCCTTCAACTCTAATTGGTTGAACTATTTAACTCTAAAATATATTGGCCACCATGACTCACCAGCATCTTAAACAAAAAATTCAATACCTGACTTCTTGACAAGCCTGTCTGTCTTGCAAGCATTAGCTTCTCAGAATCCTTTGGGTAACTGCCAAACAGATTATAACTTAACTATTAGAATATGATTGTATCTACAAATGAACAGGGAAAAAATAAAATCTTTTAGCTCACGGGTGAAGGAAGTGCTCAAATAACCAAGCACGAAGAATTGAGACAGACGACTCAGGCAAACCCCTTTGTGGTCTCCAGGCATGTGGTTGCATCATGCCAAATTGCTGCATCGCTCTCTGTTGCCTTAACTGCTGATCTATGTGGCGAAGCCGAGATAACCCACCACTCATACTACTTGAGTTATCTGCTTCTCCAAGGCTTTTCCTCACAAGTTGAACTTGGCCACTGATGGCATCTCTCAAGCAGCGAAAACGACGAGAAATTGTCAAAAGGGCAAGTGAAGTGTATGGCTTGGCAGCTCCACAACCAGCTATAGTGTCAAAGTAAGACACTATTATCTGCATCTGATGGTAATACTGTTTATATCTTCTGTCAACCTACAATGGAAGGAATAAAACATGGGTAAAATAGAGAGAATGGGAATGTTGTCAAATCATAATAGAAAGTAAATTCATCTGTTGGTAAGCATACAATCAGGGAAGTAAGTCTTAAAATCTCACAGATGCAAGGAAATCACAGCACGATAATGTTTATCAATATAAGCACCTCATTTTTGCTACTTAGACTGTCTATCAGGAGAAATAATTTTAACTTTTTTTTATTTGTTTCTACCAAGATGAAGTTTAGCCTTTGTCAGTTATACAATCACACTGTTTAATTATGAGTACACGTTCCTGTTCCTTTATTAACCTGATAAGAAAGAAGCAAGATATTAATTCTTCTATAATTCAAACACCTCCAACTAAGAACCTTAGTGCTACGTAAGCAAGTAATATACAGAATAACGAACACAAATAAGCTTCAAACCTTGAATCCTTTCCATTGGGTAGTATGATTTTTCTAGCTAGCCAAAATGACCAATGATTTAAGTATTTTGGTTTGCATCAATTCAATCTAAAATAGTAGATTCATTGCACCATAAACATTTGATAATGCATGCAACCCAATTTAGAGGTCTCTACAAGCTATTGGCATCATAATTTGATTCTTCTTCACGTTGAGTCATCCTTATGGTTTATTTATCAAAAATAAACCGAGGAATAAGATCATTACATCTGGTCAAACTAGTTTATTCCTGATTTTTGTTCACTGTTATTCTTGCACAGATTAGGATTTCACAATCTTTCACTGGCTCTTTTACCAAAGACATAGCAACCTTGTGAATTGAATTATGAGCTTTCCCATTTTGTGCCAATCCTCACAGGAAAGCTTTGTGTTATGTCGGTTTCCTCTGCAAAGTTGAGTTACAAGCAATGTGGAGATCATTCTTCTAAATCTTTTGCTAAGATATATTTTTTTCAATTTTGCATCATATTTGAAGCTTTTCAAGTTTAAGTTGGAACCCCAAGAATGGCCTTCTGGAAATTTTCTTCTGCGAAAATTTTCTTCACCTCATATAGTCTGATGAAGATGTTAATTACATTCAAACAAAGTTGGTTAAAAAGAAGAATTTTTATGAAAGATCAATCAGATAACCCACTTCACTACTAAAAGGACAGTTAGCAATTAGCATCACATCCTTGCATAGACTTGCAAAATTTTGGGATTTGATTACACTCTTAATGTCTATTGATATAGAGAGTAGAGACGAGACAGGTTGATTAGGTCCAATGGATATTTTCCATCAACAGTTCTGCATTGACCCACAGTTAGAAACTAGGTATTCGGCATAATTGTACAGCAAGACTTAGTTCCCAGTGGAAGAGAAACTGTTGATCATCTCCTACTAACAAAATCTCCAACGGTGATGAATTAGACATACAGAGGAACAAAGCAGTTATTTCATGTTTAAATTACTTCCAGAAGTATGATTGTAGCTTTGTACCTTTCAGACTTCTTTGACCAATGCCTGTGAATAGGGCCTAATCCAACCAAAAATGAGTAGCCGCTAGCCGCTTCAAAGAAGGTCACATACTTCATATACATACATCAAGGGCCTCAACACTTGTCCATTTGGAAGTAAAGTGGGGCCTAGTGGCCCATGGAAGTGTGGCAAAGACCAATTAATTCCAAAATGAATAAATTCTTTGGGGAGGAGGCATCTTCTTCATATATGGATAGCAATGGCCTCCATTCCATGTGTGATTAATGCTGGCATGGTGTGTACTCACCAGCAATCCCCTCTTCACGCCTAACATGATATAAATGTGTAAATGGAGTTTCACTTATCATATAAGTGTTGTCGGGATTGTCACCCCACATGTGGTACAGGTGGCTTAACATGACATCAATTTTTTATGGCCAAACTGAACCATAAAGCAGCCAAAGACCACCACAGGAGGGGAACACTTTCTTTATATATGTTGGAAAAGTGAATGAAAAATGGATGAAATTGACTCCAATATGAATGGGACAATAGTCTCATATTAGAAGTTTCACATCAACAAGGGTGGTTTATATTGAATCACAACTTGAAGACGTTATGAATATGAATGGACGAAGGCTCTCTTGTGTGGGCGCCCGTAGGATGTGTGTGCAAATCTAGGCCCGGATTGTACTAAACCTAGTTGACTCATGTGCAAATACAACCATCACATGTCGAATGTCAAAACACTCGAGGCAAAAATTGCCAATGTAGCACAACTTGTGTTTTTCCACTCAGTTTAATTTTTTCTACTGCCTCAAATCTGAAACAGACACGATGATAACCGCTGCTTGAAACGGCCTGTCATTAATCGAGTGTCAACTATTGCTTGGATATGCCAGCCAACAGAGGATTAATGGCAATTAATGGTCATTCCTTAGGTTAATTGTAGAGGATTAATGGTGCCAGATTTCGAGCCTATAAATTAAGGCTCTTCCTTGGCAAATGAGAGATCTGAAATCCATAATCCATCGAGCAGCTTTTCCCTACATTCTTTTTTGGTCATCCCAATCCACCTCTGTTTCTCGTATTTTTCTCCATATTCATAGTGATAGCATTAGTTCGCCATGAACAACCAGTACTTGGTTGCTAATGTGGCTGAGATGTTGTATGCTAGAAAACAGATGTCCATCAAACCTCTAAGCCCCGTTGTAGAGGGGATAAATTTGTTGTGTTCATCAAAGGCCTTGGCTGTGCTTAACAAAGCTTGGACTCGGGCTCTGAGTCAACCTTACAACCTAGGCCTCTCAAGGCGTTCAGTAGGTTGGCCACTGAGTACCTTGACTCAGCCTCTCAAGTTACCATGTAGCTCGACCGTCTAAGTCACACTGTAACTTGGTCGTCCAAGTCACACTTCAACTCAGTTTCTCGAGTTCCCTAACTCGGTATTCTCCTGAGCTCCTTAACTTGAGCTCCTTGACTCAGTTGTCTCCCGAGCTCCTTAAATTTACAGTCTCTCAAGTTCCCTAACTTAGCTATCTCCTGAGCTCCCTGACTCAAGCACCCCGACTCAACCTAAGCGCATGTGCAACTCAACTTCTTGAGCTCTCTAGTCCAAGCCCGTGTTCTCAAGATCCTCCTCTATTGGTAGACGAGATAAGTTTGTTATTTGAATTATGTATTTTATTTGTAATTTTGTATTTGCTCAGTCCAACAGTATATGCATACGAACGTATGGCTATGAGACCTAACCAACCACAATGAGCAAACATAACAAGAAACATTTTAATTGGTGTATAGAAAATCTCAATAAAAGTGGAGAACTAAAATGTTCCAAGTTCAACTGTATCTATTGATGTAGATAAATAACTTTAGTTAATGGGAAAAAAAATGATTTAATTGATTTGAATGCTTCAGGTGACATAGCCTTATCAAGAGCTCAATAGAGGGATAAGACCTCAATAACTGATCCCAAATCCTTGGAAAAAAAAAATAGTTACAGTGATGATGATTATAGTGTACTCTTTTTACCAAATAAATTTTATGGGTTGGAATTCAGTTGTATTATATTTATCATAGGCTTCAAGTTATACTCTCTCAAAATCTAAAGCACCACCACACTTGAAAAGGTAGTGATGATAAGAAACAGATCAAACTCATTCCTGCCGATCAATATCTAGTTAAGAATGGTTCTACATTAAGTACAATATAATTTCAGTAATGAAAAATGATAAAACGATAATGAAAGAATAAGAAAAGGAAAGGAAGCGGTGTACCTCATCCAGCATCCCTAATAACATTGTGACCTTGTTCTGAAGGTCCTGTTTTTCAGAAGGTGAGAGCTCGTAAGAGGAAGAAGTGGCAGCAGCCTGTTGAGGGTTTGATGTCTTCCCTTCAGTCTTCAATCCCCCACTAGCATCCTTAGCTGCAGTGGGATTAGAAGTATGGCCACCTTGGCTTTTGTCTGTTTTCTTTAAAGCCTTCTCAACATTAACAACTTCATCAAGTAATTGTTGTGCTGCCTTGAGATATTTGGAATTTGGGATCATTGTTGTAAGAACTGGGTGCTCATAGGACAAGGAACTACACTGCATATGTTTGTTTTGAAAGGTTTCCTGGCTTAAAGAGGCATTTCCAGAAGCTGACTGATGAGAACCTATATGAGAGAGATCCGAGCTAGCAAGCTGGTACTGAATTGAAGGAACTGGCATTTGTGTGCTAAGGCTAAGTGATAAGCCCTGATTTTGCACCAATGCTACATTCGACTGTTGCAAAGACAAGCTCTGCCCGTGTAGGATGCCCAACTGTGTCCGCATACGCATCTGAGGATCCCCAGCATTAAGTAGATCATCTGAGCCATCAACTGTCTGCATAAATAACATCTCATTTCTCCCATCCTTCCAAGTATTATAAGTATGGTTGCCAAGACGAGAGGTGAGCAGATCAGTATTTGCCCCAGTAATGCCTTGTGAAAAGATAGTAGTGGCAACAGGAAGCTCATGATGGCTCTGCTGGGTTTGAGTATTGCCGGCTAATGCATCTGTAAATGAGGAATGTGAGAAGCTAATATATGTCATGCTGCCAGGAACCAATGATTCAGAATATGGAGCATTCCCTGGTACACTGGGCATATGATTTGAAGCGGTTCCACTCTGATCGTCAGATATTGAATAGAAGGCAGGCATATCTTCCTCCCTTGACTACAAACAACACAGTCAGGTCATTGCAGTACTTTGACTAGAAAATAGTAACTGGCTTTATTCATAAGAATCTCGACAAACAGTTATACTGACACAACAAATAGTAGAAGACTAACAATAAGGAAAAGAATAATTGATGAATCAGGATAAGGGATCCACATGCTACTATGCTAGTCTGTAGGAACAATAAATCGAGTAGTTACAGACTGAAACCAGATTTGTCTTAGCACCAGTCCCAGATTATGAAAGCAATTAAGATGCTTCGCAAAATGTCCAAAACCTAGGCAATGACAGAATCATATCATATAATTCAAACTAACAAGTAACTTTTTTTCTTTTTCTGAAAAAGGACATAAATTTCTTCCGAAACGGCACAATAAGTACTACAAAGCATTGGAAGTAATCCAAATATTTGTCCTCTATCAACTGCTTAGTTTTTGTGAGAACAGTGCTTGAGTACAACTATCACTCGGGGGAAAAGAGTAAAGTTGCACCTATAAAAGCCAAAGCCCACAATCAAACCTTCATGGCACCAAAAACTCCATTAGAACTTGATCACCATCATCAACCGTGTTTGTAAGGCATAACATATTACTCACCTATTTTTACCCGGCTTATGACCGGACAGGTTTCCACCAAAACTTAAGAATTAACAAAACAAACGAAAGGATCGAAGAGTAAAGGTAAAAGGAGCTTTTACCAAAAAAAATAAATCAAATTTGGATGAGGGAGAAAACAGCATGGGAAAAAAAAACTCAATCTTGCAAAGAAGGAAAGAAGGTTTCTCAGAGAGGAACTTTCTTTTGGAAGCTAAAGAAAAGGAAGGAAACATGTAAAAGACCCGGTGAAACAACCTTCCAAGGTTCTTTTAAAATTAGCTAGAACGGCAAATTAGATAGAGACGGATACATAAAGGGAGACAAAAGAAGAAGAACTGAGATGGTCTTGATGTTGATCCGAAGAAACATGAAAAGCGTCAATACAAAAAATTAAATACGTCCTTGTTGAAGAAGAAAGATATGAGTAGAAATGATAGAGAAAGCAGCGGAAGCAGCACGCGGGAAAGCAGTGTCCAGTACCTGAGAAGAGGGCATGGCATGAGGGGAAAAGAAATAGGGGATGGCCGGCGGTTGCTGCTGCGGTCCGCGCGCCTCGTGGAAAGCACGAATTCACAGCCGTCGGCCGAGGATGATCCTCCCAATCCGGAGACAAACCGATCCCAAGACCTCAATCCGAAGGACACGAAGCTCACTCGCCCCTGCCCTCCCTTTACAAACAATACTATACCTCTCTAATACACTCCGCCCACCCTCATCAGCATCCCCAATTGCCAATATTAAAATCCCCAAGTCTTCAAATCCCCCTTTTTTTTTTCTCGTCCTCTCTCCTCAGACTACCACAACCATGCCTAAAAATTCTATCTTGCACGTGAGTATACTTCTCTCTCCCTCAGCCCGATGGTAAATGACAAACCTTTCCCTCTTTTCCTCTTCCTACGGTGCTCTTATCTCTTTATCTGCAAGTCTTCAGAGCAGCCGAGGAGGTTCCTTGCTATTGCTTCTTAGGAGTTGGTGCTGAGGATTGTTAAGGTGTTCTATCTCCTAACCACCAGTTGGTAGACCTAAAACCTGCTCTTTAACACTCTCGAGCATCAATTTTCCATCTCTCTCTGATCTTAATCCTAACCTCTCTCTTTCATTCATTTCTAAGCATGGGGATGATGCTGACATCTCACAGCCCAAACCACACAAATCCTGAAGCTACTTTACCACTATTCCGTGCAGTAGATGGTGTACCACTGCCTGATTAAGAATAATGACAGCATTAACGCCATTTCTTACAATCTTGTGGAACTTTCTCCCCACCACTGTAATCTTCCTTTGTGCTGGTCCCCTCTTTTGATTGCATGAGCTATGACATGCGTTGATTACATTTCAACCGCTGCCCCAAATCCACATTTTTATAATCAGCCATGTTCTTGTTTCTTTATGATATTATACAGTAGCCGTCTGCCCCCGCTCGTATTTTAATGCGGCTGTTGAGTGTTAGATCCCGGCAGCTCATCATTGCTTTTAGGTGATTTGTTGAATTTCTGTTTGTTGTCTCAAACGACCTCAAATAGACCCAACACCCGGATTTTGATTACTCGAATGCGTGTAATAATAAGTATGTGTGGGGATAAGATTGCAAATATGGGATTTACTAGTTAATAAGCTCAAATTTTAGTGAATGGTATTTTCATATTTATAACAATTTTGAATTAAATAATTTTACAAATAGGATGCTTTTTTTTTTCCAAAATAGAGTAATTGATTAAAGAGCACATTTAAAATTATTAAATTTCTTTAAAAAAAAATTAAATTTTTCAAAAAACGTATTTATTTTTTATTTTATCTCTTTCATTAATTACTATGACTCATTGTATTCAAAAATATATCATTATTATAATGTTGGATTTCAAAAAATAACACTACATGGTGTTAATTTTTGAAACATAATATAATATTATTTTTTAAAATTTAATATTACAGTGATGTTATTCTTTGAATGAAACATTATACTAGTTAGCAAAAGAGATAAAATAGAAAATAAATACGTCATTTAGGAAATTTAAAATTTTAAGTGCGTCTTTTAAAATTTTCATAATTTTAAATGCGTCCTGATAATTGCTGTGCAAAATAAGAGATGTCTTGATGAAATAGACCTTAAGTCTATGAATCGTTTGCATCTCATATATTACTCGAGAGGGATAAGTAATTACAAAATGATTGAATTTTAAAATTAATTTACTGAGATTGAAGATATAAAAGGAAGAAAGAAAGCGGCACAATTGATGAAGTAATTTTGTAATCACTATTCTCTTCCTCCTTATGTCCATTGAGTAATGCGATCATAGTCTACTAACATGTTTGACACAACATTAAAACATTTTGATGTGTAACAAGTATATAACTTTTTGATCATTGATAGTCTTTTCATCTTCTTTTGGGATCTAAGAAAGATGTAACTTTATATGACCTTTTATGGTGAGAGATGCTAAGATATGATCTTGTGGGACCTACTATGATATGATAGTGTTAATTCTTTTTTTTAAGATACATGTATACATATCTTTAAAATTTTATTTTATTGAATCACATCAATTTCGATATTATTTAAATCATGTACTCAATCTTTATAAAACCCTCATTATGTTTTATATTGTCAAAATACTCTTCCTTTTTATCTATAGGTTTATCAATTAATTTTATTTAAAATAAATCATTTCAAACCAAAATAAATATACTCTTGAAAAAAAAAATTATGTATTTATGTCCTCCGATCTAAATTTGATAGTATAAATTAACATCAATGAATTAAATTAAGAGTACATATCTAAATTTTTACTCTACTCATTTAAAAAATTATTACTCTCAATTTACGTTATCAAATTCAGATTAAAGTGCATAAATATATTAAAGTGATTTTCAAAAATATATTGATTTTGATTTTAAATTATTCAGAGTTTTTTATGTCCATCAACCAATTTCTAGACTTACATCATTCAAAAATTTAAAAATTTAATATTTTTTGAATAAAGAGAGTTCTAGAAATTCATCGGTAGTATTGATTAATGAATATCATTGTCCTAGGCCTTATAATGAGTTTGTGATAAATTTCATCAAATATTTGTAAGTTAAAAATTCACAGTTCTTCATTTACGTTATCGAATTCAGATCCGAAAGCATAAATATATTAAGTAAGTTTTTAGAAATATATTAATTTTAATTTGAAGTGATTTAGAATTTTCTAAAAAAAAAAATTGGAAATATGATATGTGATTTGAATATTATAAAAGTTGAGTATATAATTTGGATAATATTGAAACTTATTTACGTGATTCAATAAAATATCACTTTTAAAAGTTTTCAAAATATGAAAAAAAAAGGAAGAACAAGGACCACAATTTAAAATTTAAATATTTGTTCTTGTGTAAAATTATTTCTCGAAGGCAAATTCTAATGATCATATTTTTTTTTTTAATTCGAGTGGACCGCAATTCTGCCCTGGTATTGCAAGTGGCATGATGCCAAACAATCACCTCATATTTTAGAAGCAATTTACGAGATCCTAATTGCACATCATTGGTGGCAAAAAAAAGGATGCACTTGAGATAATGAAAGTGGTTTACACTCACAATACTCTCAAGCAAAACAGAGGAAGATATTTGAGAGTTGGCTAGAGCATAAAGCAAAGGTAGAATGAGGATTCAATGTGTCCAATGTACATCCTCAACTCAATATTGGATGACAATGCATCGAAAGAAAAGTTCATATTCGAAGATGCACCGAGTAAAGAGTTCCTTATAAGTGTTAGGGTTGAAATACAACAAATTAAAACTAATCTATCACAATGAAGACACATAATCAATTAGTAAAAGTAGCTACTATATATACTCTTGTTGGGTGGTAGAATACACAACCATTAAATATGTGTGCGATAATAAAGACTTTTTCAATATGTTAGAATTCGGATCGGTGAAATCCATCACTTAAATTGTTTTCACGATTGTCTACTATTAGGATGAGTAAATAAAAAAATTAAAGTGAGAATATATTCATGATTTTTATGAAAATTCAACCTAAATTTGATAAATTTTTTATATGATAATTAATTCGATTATATGATTTTTTTAATATGTTAGAAAAAAATGATAAATAAGATAACAGGTGAATTTGGAACGATTGATCTGTTTCACTAAAATTTTTCATCAATCATCAAGGTAAATCGGGAAGTGCTCACGATGGGTGACTCAGAAGCCCAATATCCTTTCGTTGTATGTCCCATTTAGAGAAAATATATATATAAATATATCATAGCTAAGGATCGAACTATGGATATTTGGATGACAATCTGGATGCCCTGCTACTGCACCATAGCTCCGGGGGTAAAAATAGATGAATTAGATAACAAACGAACCTAGGGCGATCAGTTTAACCTCACGAAAGTTTTTTATTGATTATCAAAATAAATCGAAAAAATTCATGATAGACAACCAGATGACCCAGAAGTTCAGTGTATTAGATAATGGCAAAAGGCGAAACGCTCACCCTCAGCACCCTCGTCAGTCCGTCTCAAGACCAATACGAAGGAGGTAAATCACGATGACTAGTCTAGCTAGCCAAAACAATGATTAGTATATGAGGGAGGATAAAAACTAAAAATGATAAATCCAGTTAGCCTTATTAGCTAGCCCTGCGGGTGATCGGCTCGGCCTCACAGGATTTTTCTATCTACTATAAGGATAAATTGGAAAATACTAATAGAGACACATTCAAATGACCAATATTTTTAGACTCATTTTTTACTAGAATTTTTTTTTTATATATAATACATCATAATTAAAAATTAAATTTTAAATCTCTTAATTATTTATTAAAAAATTTAACTATTATATCTCATCCCCAAGGCGAAGTTCGGTGTATTAGAGTACGTGTACTAGGAATATTTTAACATCAAATGATGTTTTATATGCTAACAATCTACAGTTACTCTCAATGACATGCATATATATATATATATATTTCAACGACTATTTGTGCACAGAATGACTCATGCTCAACACTAAAGTCAATTGGCCAATGAGACCTTAGCGTCGTGATTAAAGTAGAGTCCTAGATCTCATATTTTAATTAGATTTTTAGATTTATTTTAATTGATATTATAAATCTTTGTATAATTTCAGTTAAGTATTGTTCGAATCCTCTCTTAAATTTCATTGGATATACGAATAATTTATATTATTTTATTAGATTTTGACTAACTAGTGTACTTTAAAAAATACTAAAGTCGAGATTGATGTGCTTAACTGATGCATGGGTGATTATGACATATTAATTAATTTTAAGAAAATGCATGAGCTAATTCTTAGTTTTAATGATAGATTTTTGAACCATCTAATTCAAATTTTATATTATCCAAATTATATAGATAATTTTAAAAATATTTAAATAGTATATCTAATATCGATTTTGATCAATTTTAATCAAAATTGGCTAATAAATTTAAAAAGTTTGAAATAATATGAAATCAAGTTATATGTATTTATCTAGTTATTTTAATTATATTCATATTATCAAATATCAATTTGATATATTATATTGAAATTAGTGATTTTTTAAATATGAATCAGATTTTTTAAATATATTCGTATTCAAAAAATTGATGCTCTCAATATAGCGTATGAAAATAATATTTGAGAGCATGAATATAATCAAAAAAACTAGATAAACACATATAACCTGATTTTATATCATTCCGAGCTCTCTAGGGTTATTAATAAATTTTGACCAAAATTGATCAAAATTGATTGACGAATCTAGATAACTTGGAATGATATAAAACTATATCTTATGTATTCGTCTAATTCTCATGATTATATTCATGTCCTTAAATATAAATTTGACTCAATATATTAAGAATAATAATTTTCTAAATATGAAATAAATTTTTCGAACACATGCCCTTAATCAAAAAAATTTTAATTGATTGCTATAATATAACAATCGATTTGGAATTATAATGTGTTGATGAACAATATTTTAAATTAATTGTTATATTTTAATAATCGACTGAGAAAAATATGAAAGGACAAAATTTATATAAGATATATGATTTGATTATTTTCAAAATTATCTATATAATTTAAGTAATATAAAATTTAAATTAGGTGGTTCGATAATTTATGATATAATAATTCAAATACTTTATGCACCGCATGTGAAAAATAAAAATTACTAGAAAATCAGTAAAAAGAAATAATAATTTATAAGACTTAATAACTATTTTCTAATGATGAGATTGATTCGATCATAACTATGAAAGATAAACCCCATAATACATTTAACTAGTGAGCAAATTGATACGTGTTTCATATATATGTGTACGGTCTCTTTTAGCTAACATGCATTACATGAGCATACTTCTCATAGTTTCATATCTTTTATATTATTTTTATCTTTTTCATTCAGAGAATTATTCTTTATGAATTTTTATTAACAGGACATAAATTTGAAGCTCAATTAGAGACGAAAAGCATTGAAATTGTGTGCATTCCAACATGATGCACAATCTAGTTGTGTCTCTTGACACTATCATGCATCACCTTTGGAGCAAGATGAGCAACGGAGCGGTAATTGAGACCTCCAACACCAAACACAAGCATGTCGCGTCCCTTGCAGTCGCTTATGAGAGGATTTCAGAGCTGAACACGGTTTGATCGTGTCCCTTGACATGAGCATATTCGGTCAACAATAGATGTTTTGCAGCCAACACAATCAAGCAGTGCTTCACAACAAGGTCGTGGCACGATGGCAATGCTCTTGATGTTTAGGAAAGTCGTATCAAACTTGGAAGACTTTAGAGGGTATAAAAGGACCAAGAAGACATCTGTTTGGGGGCATCAAGGGGTTTCCCATGATAGAGAATCCTAGGAGAGAATCGTTTCCAAGGAGTTGCGAGGATTACGTCCACCAAGGAGTCTAGGAGATCTTCTGAAGACGATATCACAATCCATGACTAAACTTTCTTTTCTTCTTTCTTTGATAGGAGTTGTAGAATGTTTAACATTATGTCTTTGAATTGTATCTCCATCTTCATGGAGTAGTTGTTAGGACCAAAAGGGGAGCTAGAGGGGGGGGGGGGGGGGGGG
>JBBUKS010000001.1:3943490-3954830 GCA_038050645.1 Hedychium gardnerianum | reverse complement strand
CATCGTCTGGTGGTAGAGTTAAGGATGCCATATACTGAATTTGGCTCAGATAATCATCCTCTTCAGACTCAGAGTCGTCCAATGGACAGTCCATGGACCGGAGTACAGTGGCCCCTGAGCTTGTATCTCCTGCATGGGTATCCAATGGATTCTCCTGAGAGAAGTCCGATGATTCCATAAGGGCAGAAATCAATTGGCAGTCCTTGAATTTTGATGCTAAATCTCGTAGGGGTTATATATTCAGGGCGCAGACAAGGGGGTTCTTTGACCTGTGCCTCTTTAGGTAATATTTTTTGAAAATCTCCGGAGGATCTCCTGAAGTAGAGCTAAAACCATTTGTACCTCGTTCTGTCTCTGATAACATAGGTACCTCATAGACTGTGGGCATCAATATTTGCTTAATGATTAACTGAGCTATGCATTGGCCCTGAGAAATATAAACTGTATTGTTAGTGTGATTAAAAACAAGAATTATAATCTCACTACGATAGTCGGAGTCAAGAACTCTAGCACTGATATCAATACCCAATTTCCATGCTGCTCTGGATTTGCGGCAATACGGCCATAGGTGCCATATGGAATTTCTATGCTGAGGCCAGTTGTCACCTTGCCTCTTCCTCGTGGTTCAATAATAACATCTTTATCTGCTGCTAAATCGAAGCCTGCTGCTCCAAGGGTCTTTCTTTCAATCATGGAGGCTGTTGGGGATAATCTTCTGACTAGAAGGCTAGACTGGTTGAGCTCTGGCCCCTGCGTTGCATCTTCTTCTATCAGAATGGCCAATGAGTGCATTTCTTTTTCGTCACTTGGGATTTCTTCATCCCTATTATTATAGGTTGGAGGTCTGCAAATGGGAGCATTCATATAATCATCAAAACTCAAAGAAATTCTTCCGTCAATTAAATTCCTGGAATTAACTTCTGCTGGTTGCATAGGGATATTTATCAACGCAGGTTGAATCACCCAATTTAAGCCTCGTAGTTCTGTCGTGGCATATCTTCGTCCCGATAGTGCTTGACTCCGTGATTCGTCAAATAATCCACCACTCCATGTATTTCATAGGCAAAGCCTACATTAGAAGTGTTTGATAGTCGGCTGACGAGACCCCTTGTAATTAATAAATTTGCCTCACCATTTCTCCATTGTTCATAACCTCTTGTAAGAATGGAGATCTGAATATTTCTGAAAAAATCACCAATGGTTAGCATTATATCAGGAATGACATATATCAATTGGCTTCCTCCGGTAAGGTCAACTTCCATCGTTGCTAAGATGGTTCGATCTCCTTGCCACCTATTATCCCTGAATACCACCAGGGTCATTGTTCCTTCTTCTTATCAGTGAAGTGCTTGGATCCTTACTTGTAATACCCCAAGATGGATATATTGCATCTCGCTTAGTTGGAGCCGATTGAAACTTTCCTCTTGGATAAATGTTCAGTCTTGCTGGCTTTCATCGACACATAAGATCGCTTCCTCCGCCCGATGCATGTACACTCTATGGTGTGCATCGTCTCTTCTTGAATGGTATAGTACTTTTGCTGGTATTATTGAAGCTCGTTCCTGCATAGACAAATATAGTTGTACCTACGAGTTTAATTGTTGCTCTAGTGTTTGTGGTTGGGCTCCCCTTCTAAGGCGCCGAGCATTGTGCAATCTCCTTTGGTTTCTTTGATACTCTCTAATTTGATCTTCGTAAACTGGGACAACTGAGGGTTGCTCTTACGTCGTTCTAGAAGTGCTTCCGGTGATCATTATTGCTTTATCTTTTCTTGTTCTTCCTTCAAGATTTTGTAAGGGTCTTTGAAGACTCTAATTTTTTCCTTTACTTCCTTTGGCCTTTCCTTGGGTCCGAGCGATAGGTTTTGCAACTTTGTTAGTAAATCTTCTGGTAGGGGGGTTGCATCGCCGTCTTCCTTGATGCCTTTGCCTTGTTCTATAACAGTCTTCAAATATGCTTGGATGTCTTTTAGTGATTCTGCAATTTGCACCAAAAGTTGTATTTGTGTATTATTCTGCTTTATGATAGCAGAGCTTCCTAAGAAGGCTCCCTGGTATTCGCTTGGTTTAGCAAAACCAATTCTAGGGGATTCAATATTCTCTGTAGCTTGTAGAGCTGCCCGATAAGACAATGTATTCTTTGTAAGGATGTAATTGCTCATGCGGAGGTCCACTTCTCAACTTGATGGAGAAGTTTCTCCACACGATCTAGCTTCTTGTTCAGCTCTTCAGTTAACTTTGTAGCTTCCTCCTCAACCAACTTTGGTTGCTTGGAGATCTCCACCACAATCTTCCTGACTTCCTGTCCTGTTAGTGGCTTGTTTTCAAGAAATACAGTTGTGAGGCTTTTAAGGGCTACCTTTAATCCTTTTATTTCTTTCTCCAAGTTCTGGCTTTTTTTTTTCAAGAATTAACTTAAAATTCCTGAGGTGTACTCGAGAAGACAAACAAGTGCGGTCATATACCATAGCTAGATTATGGGCTATTTGGTTTGTATTAACCTTTGTTGTTGAAGCAAGATCAAGGTATTCTAGGTTTGCGGTATGAGACCGTGTGTACCATTCCTGAATAGCTTCTTCCCACCTATCTGACATCTAGGCTATGTTCATACTTGTGGCTAGGTTAAGCAGGGCAGTTCCTCTCCGGGTTTACTCACACAGGTATGCCCTTGGATTTTATGGCCTCTTTGCCTATCAAGTTAGGACCCGTTCTTTTGCTTATACCTAGTTTGCATAATACCAACAGTTTAACCCGTTAGCCAAAGTTTATGAAAACAACCTTTAATATCATAACAGAGAAGAATAACGAATTCATTTATGGGCAAGGCTCAGGGACCTTCCCTAAGAACACCTTAATCTAAGGAGGTTTAAGCTAGAGACATATCTTTAAGCTAGCTCTGATACCAGGCTCAGGATCAAAACAAAACAAACAAGGGTAATAGAAATAAGGAGAAGATATGAAAACTCACAGATTCTATGCACAAGAACTCCTTACAATACTTCCCAAAGTAAAGCTCAAGTGATGCTTGAATGCTTTGCAATGGGTCTAGGATTCTTCTTATATAGAGGATGGCAGCGATGCCGGGTGCTCATTGGGCCCCATCATCACATGTGTCTTCCTCCTTTTCTGATAAGAAGGAATCTCTTTACAGCACACACTATCTTTTTACAGCACACACTTGTACGATTCCGATAAGGGGGAATCTCTTTATAGCACATACTTGTGTGATTCCGATAAGGGGGAATCTACTTTATGACACACTCTGATGCTTTTTATAGTGGCTGAGTCACTAGGTTCTTTACAGGTCCACCACTTCCGCAAAGTGTCTCATGCTTTAGAGTCGGAAAGAAGTCATCCTCCTAACAACATCTTGTAGTAATTCAGCAGCTATTTCCAGCTGCTCATCTACTTGTTTGGTGGCGGGATACCAATCTGACCACCAATTATCCGAGGTGCTTCTTTGCTGACATTATCATTTTTTCAGGGAATGTAGCAGCCTGAGCTGCTGGAGTGCATTTGTTGCTTGCACTGCTGCTTGCTGTTGTAACTCTTGAAGTTTTTGGCTGATGTTGGTGTCATCTTCAAGGGTGAATGGTTGCTTATACAGGGACCACAATAATTGTTGGTACTGCTCAGCGAGGCGGAGAGGATTTGGAGGACTTGGGTCATTTGGGCTTGAGCCTCCGCTTTGGGTTTCTCCCCTAGTTCTTGGAGAGTTGGTGCCACCAGTTCTAACCTATTGAGGGCTTTTTCCGGCCATTCTGAAACAATAAGGCAATTAATTAGTCTTGATAATGAATCAACTAATTGATTATCCTGGCCTTTAACATGCTCAAATGAAATAGTGATTCCCGTCCCCGTGATGTAGTCCGTGAAGACAAGCCATCTAACTCTAGATGGCTTGTTATTTGCTGTTTTTCCAAAAAAAACTAATGATCGCTTGACAGTCTGTCCGGATTATTAGTTCCTTCTTGTCCAGGAAATAAATTTTTAGGGCTTCTAAAGAATTCATAACAGCATGAATTTCTGCGTCAATGGTAGAATTAGGAGGGTTGAATTTTTCACTGGCATAAGCGCATATTTTTTCAGTAGACTTGGGGTCATGCTTCTGCTTCTTCCATTTGCATATCCCTCCCCATCCACTCATACAACCATCTACTTCAAGGAGAATATAGCATTCTTCAGGGGGTACTTCCAGATCCGGCAAATTCTTCACAAGTCCTTTGATCTGTTTTACTATAGCCCAATCTTGACTATTCCTCCTTTTGTCTCCTGTTGGACTTGTCTTTGCGTATAATGGACTTAACAACTTGCCCAAATTTGGGATATAATTTCTAGCATAATTTAGCAAGCCAAGCCAAGATCTCATCCCCTTTTCTCCAGTAATTCCTTTTCTTCAAAATACGCAACTTTGTGATAATATGCGGTTGCAATTTTATCTTTCCGCTTCCCAGAATTGCACCAAGAAATTCTATCTGAGGAACTGCTACTTCCATTTTTGTAGGGCTTAGGATAAACTCATTCTTCTTGCATATATCAAGCATGACTGCTAAGTGTCTTGCATAATCTTCTTTATTTTCTGAGAAAATTAGTATATCATCAATATAGACGGCAATGAAATCCTCTGTCCCTTTGAAGCAGTTATCCATCTTTCTTTGAAAAATAGCTGGTGCATTTTTCAGGCCGAACGACATGACTAACCATTCAAATAAACCATCAGGTACCCAAAATGTCGTCCACTCGATTGAATCAGGGCGCATAACTACCTGATGAAAGCCACTTTTTAGGTCAAATTTAGAGTATATCTTACTATTACTGACCTTTCTTAGGATAGTATTAATCCCAGGTAAGTTGTACTAGTCCTTGTTCGTCAAATCATTTAAGCGTCTGTAGTTGAACACCATGCGTTCCTTGCCCTTGATTTCTTGACCGGTCTTTGGGTCAATAGAAGTCCCTGAATTCACAATTATGGCCGTCGTTCGATGCCTACTTTTGCTTGGTCTAATCACACCCAGTTCCAACAATGCTTTCACCTGCCTAGTAAAGGCTTCCTTCTGTTTGGGCGTCAGGTGCTTTAATGGTCTGTCCTCAATGGTGAAGTCTGGATTTTTAATGTCCAGTTGGCAGACAATTTGATTTTTCGCCCAATGTTTTAGTGGATCATCTCCAATATATCCTTGCTCCTTTAGTTCCTTCATCAGAGGGGCAAATTGGTCTTTAAATTGCTGCTGAGATGGTCCTGCTGAAAAGTATACCATTTCTTTGATTTGGAGATATTCTTCTTCTTCCAAATCAAGTTCTTCAATGGCTGCAATTGAATTCACCGAGGGTAAAGTATTAATAGTAATCAAATTCTTATAGAAAGTTACCACATTGCCCTCGATGTGAACGCCTCCATGCATAACTCTGATAAAGTTTGCTCCGATAATCATCTGGATGTTATCTCCTAATACCATTGGAAAACTGTAGGTATAAGGTATCCGAAAGGCGTTCTCCCCTATCATCATTCTTCCAGGATTCAGCTTCATTTTCGCCATTTGTTGAGAGTTTATACTGCTAAACTGGACTATAAAAGAATTTTCCTCTAGAGCTTCTGGGGGAACTGACTTCTGATCTACGCAACAAGTCATTGCGCCTGTGTCAAGAATTGCTCGTAGTGAAAACTTTGGAATGTCGGGTATATCCATCTCTACTTTGAGATTATATAACATATTTTTGATCAATCTTGGCCCTCCGACTTCTTGGGCTGCCACAACCTTTCTTTCTTCAAAAAGAACATTTGTCATTTCTAAATCTTCTTCTATTATTTCTTTTCCTTTGTCCAGATTTTGAAAATCCCGGCTGAGCTCTTTCTCTATTAATAGTTCTTCATATTGAGTTTTAAAGAAAATTACCTCTTTTCTCAACCTCTCGATTTCACCTTTACACCAGGCTATGTAATAGCTTTGTTCTTCAATCAACTTATTAGGGGAAAATGGAGCAGGTGCTGCTGGTGCTACTTATACTTGCATATTATAATAGTATGGTCCGCATAAATTGCAGACAGTCGTGAGGCAAACAGGGCAATGAATTCTTGCTTTTTACATAGTTACCCTTTTGCAACAAGTGCATATACTTGGCTGTGGAGGAAGAATTATCTCATTATGATGCCATTGATGTTGATAATTTAGTTGTTCATCTGTAACCTTTACTCTTGGTCGGTATCTTCCATCAATTTGACCAAGCATAAAAATTGCCTCCTGAATATGAAGGGTTTGGATGGATCTTGTAAGTTCCTCATCATCTTCTTCTCCTTCAGAAATGTTGTAGATCGCATCGCTTTGCTCTTCTCCTTCTTGTACAGATAAAATATCACAGTCCTCGAGGAGGTCAAGCTGTTCGAAAATAGCTACACGCTTGATGTTTCTTCTTTCGTTCGGACATTCCCTTGCAAAATGTCCCTCCTGCCCACAAAGATAGCATTTGCATTTTTTATTTCTTACCAGATGCTTTCTTTTCTCAATGTGAGCATGTGACTCATGTGACTTCCCTTTGTAAGTTCTGGAGTATCTGATCCCATATTTCTTGTTCTTTTGGTTGCCATAGTAGCCAGGTATGAGAATCTGACTACAAAAGACAAGTTTTTCAAGGAACGCTTGAAAGTCGCGTCCTTACATTATTGCTCCGGGAACTTATATGCAAATAAGATTCTAGGAAATACTCCAATTGTGAGTCTAGAGTATTTTTTGTCAAAGGCTGTTTTGATTATGTTGCCTAAATCTCCAGGCATCTTGAACTAGAATTTTTCAGACAGCTTTGGTCCAGTACATAATCGTCCAGTTTTAGCAGCTAGCCTCATGTAGTCATTCATATACTGAACAATGTTTTTTACGTTGTCACATGATAATTTTTCTAGATCCCTATATGCAGCGTCTTGTATCACAGTTGACCCTTGCGTAGGATCTTTTGAAGAGAAAATTCTCCTCATCTGTGATAGCACATTCTGAGTACCTTCCCTGCCTTCTGCAATATTAACCAGTGCTTCATATTCTGCAGGATAACTCATACGCCATTGGATCCAAGTGAGCTTCTCAATTTCCCCAAGTAGATTTTCTATGTATTCAATTTTGTCTCTTGCATCTGTAAATCCTTGTGATGAAACATGATTTTTAGTAATAGATTCCCACCACGAGATTACGTCATCAAAGAGACCAAGTTGCGATAGAATTACGAATATAGCTCCTCCCTTTTGCTGAGCTGAGGGGAGAGTCCATAATTCATCATTCTTATCCCTTTGGAATCTTATCTGGGGAGTTCTTTGCTCAAAAATGGGCTGTTGAGATGATCCCGGGTTCGCTCTTGCCGAGGGATAACCCGGGGGGCCCATAGTAGCTTCCCGTGGGGGAGTGTAAGGAGAAACTACTGTGCTTGATGAATAAACTTGTTGTGTTTCCTTAGCAAGTTGCTGTCAACGTTACGAGAACCTATTGAGTCACACACACAGATAACATGTTGATTTGGAGATAGGTTTATTTTAGTTTGACTAAAATACTATGGACATTAAGATTAATGGGTTAATCCAAATAGATCTGGATTAGGTTTATTGGGTTAATTAGTTGATCCAAAGATTCGGATTGGCTTATTGGGTTAATGGTTAATCCAATATGCTAAAATCCACTTTATTAATGGAGATTAATGGAGTATTAAAGAAAGAAGACCAAAAGGTTAAACTCCACTCCATTAATGGAGCATTAATGAAGGAAGTCCAAAGGCAAAACATTTGTTATTCATTGGATGAATAAAAATCATAGGCAATGCAATTTTCAAAATTGCTCTTGAAGTGGTCTTCTTCTTCTTGTCTTGGCCGAACCAACCTTGTGGGGTTGCTAGCACAACGAAAGTTGTTCTTCTTTGAATCTTAGTTCATGTGACGAATGAAGGGAGTGTTCGTGTGGATACTGAAGAGACGTGGCCATTCTAATCATGATGAGATCTGCCAAAGCAAAATTATTGTCGGGATTGTACCATTCACGCAACAAAGGTAACAATCCGATCAAACCAAGTATTCTGCATTCGTTTGGATCTCTGGAGGGATCCTTTTTCGGCTGGGTTTATTTATTGTTTTTCGCAAAAGATCCCTACATGACGTCGGAAGGGATCTTGACAGACTACTCCAACACTCAAATTAGGATTTGCTCGAAGTGTTATGCGGAAGGAAGAAAAGGGAGAAGAGGGATAGATACTGATGGAGTAGAAGAGAATCCGACTCCTTTATCATTACCTTTGTGAGTATTTATGTAATTATCAAGAGAGAATCTCCATGTCAGCTGCAATATCATCATTGTATGAGCCGATGAGAGGATCAAATCCGACAATAATTAATTACCTCTCCATTCATCCAAACTCCACGTGTTTGATCATAGAGGGTATCTAGGAGACCAGATTTGAAAACCTCGTAATCGCTCCTCCATTCTCTAGATGTCACATGTCCTAGAATATTCACAGTCATTATCAGCGAGCCCGCGTAGGGCATAGGTTTTTGTCTTGAGGATGAGAAGGTGAGGTTGATGTCGAGTGACATTGAGGATAGACGATGTCGGGGTCAATTGCGAAGACTGAGTCAGAAATGGTGCCAAGACCTGGGGCTGAGCTAGGGTAGTTGTCTGGATCGGGGGTTGAGACTGAGAGATGATGCTAAGACCTAGGGTTTGACTTTGACTTTCAACTTAACATAACTTTTGATCATATATAACACATGGATGCTGTAGAAATTTGCCACATCATGTAGCATGACCATCTAGTTTCTTGATACACTCATTTCTTTATTCCTTGAAATGAAATATGGTTAAAATTTTATGCACTCTGAATTTAAGTTCTAATGAACTTTTAAAATTTTACAACTATTTAAAAAGGAGAGGAGGGAAGAACTCAATAGGAAAAAAAATCACACCTAGAGAATTGAGTGAGTTAAGTAAATAAAAAAATAAGTAGAATTCTTTTTATAGATCTTTAAAGGGTGAAAAGTCACCTCAAGAGTGAAAAAACATTTTTAAATTTCTAAAAAAATCTATTAACTTAACTAATTTATATTAATCAAATTCATTGGCTACATAGTATTTTGCTTTAATTTGCCTCCAATTACAACTTTCATTAGCTAATTTAATTAATTAATTAATTTTTAATAATTAGTTGAATTTTTTTATTTTTTTCATTCTTTTTTAGTTTAATCTAGAAAATTGAGTTTGATTTCTCAAGTATTTTTTCTTAACATTTGTGTATTCGCAAATGATTCAGTACTATTTAAATTCCATAAACAATGACACCAAATTTTCATGTTAATTTAGCATTTTAATCTAACTACATGCTTTTGATTTAAGATCAATTCCATGATTTTGGAGTTACATTTCTTTTATGATCATCAAAGAATCTCATTAAAAAAAAAAGATGATTATGGTGAGGAGAGAGGACCAAACCTTTGAGTTAACTTAGTAATAATTTAGCACTAGGAAAAATATAATGTCTATTTTTATTTTCAAAACATCAAATTAATTAATTTGGTGGATCAAAGCTAAATGGATTGAGGTGGAATTTATTTGTTTTTGACAAGTTAGGTTAAGTAATAAAATACTTAGGACATCTTCAATGGAGATTTTTTTCTTAGCTTTTTCATTTTAAAATTCGTGTCAAAAAATTAGCCACCATTGTGGTCATATTTTTTGTTTTTTAAATCTTTAGCTGGTTCGAAATATCAAACCCATATTTGGTTTTTAACATATGGTGGACCATTGTTAATAAAAATAATAATAATTTTTTATATGATTTAGCCATTATTTTCCCTACCATTTGCAATGACTAGTTTTGGATGCCTTATATATATCTATCCCCTCTTTTAAGTTTTTCTCATTCATCCTACACCCAATCAAGTCATTCCATTCTTGTTATTATCTTATT
Source organism: Hedychium gardnerianum (assembly GCA_038050645.1). Taxonomy (NCBI): domain Eukaryota; kingdom Viridiplantae; phylum Streptophyta; class Magnoliopsida; order Zingiberales; family Zingiberaceae; genus Hedychium; species Hedychium gardnerianum. The sequence goes on along the minus strand of JBBUKS010000001.1, from coordinate 3,944,901 downwards.
TTTTTCTAATCTATTTCATCCTTTATTCTTTTGAAATAGATCCAAATTATAGTGGATCTTTTAGAAATTTTTTCAATTCTGAAAATATAATTTCATAAAGTTCACGCAATCATCTTGATGTTCAATATTCTCAATTTTTCACTTCCATGCACTACCCCCAAAATTTTCTAAATATTCCATACATTCTACAATTTCTCCCAAATTTTCAAAGTACTCAAAACTTGCCGACTCCTCCAAGTAATGTCCCTCAACCTCCATTTTATATATACCCTCCTGAATATTGGTCATCCATGACGAGCCAATTCATAATATCACCCTTTCTTATGGAATTTCTTCTCCACAGCCATCATTCTTGCTCAAGGAAGAATCAAGGAGGGCTAGCATAGACGTATCCGGGATCGACAAAAGAATCAGTAACACCATCTAAAAGTATTAAAAAGAGATATGGTATATAATGTATATTTTTAAGATGATCTTTATAAAATTTGTTATTTTTTTATTTCATTTATGTAATTTATTTTTATCTATATTAATGTTATTTGTATTGAAATGAGTTTCCTAAAATGAGAAGAAATAATTTGGATGTGAGTATTAGAATACTGTGAACATTTGGATGGATGCACATATTTGATTTAAACTTTTGAACAATATTGTGAGTATTAGAAAAAAAAAATTGAATGTTGGGTGAGCTTTAGGATATTTATCATCAACTAAAGAGTCAGTTTAAAAATAGTCATTATAAATTAGCTGTTATAAAATTGACCGTGATAAAAGTAGTTGTTATAAAACTAACCGATTTAAAAATAGCCATTACAAATTAGCCGTTCTAAAAATAGTCATTACAAACTAGTCATTATAAAACTAGTCATTACAAATGCTTCTATATATTCATGTATAGAAGCTAGAACCTTCATTCTACTAACATTGTCTTCTTAAACCACATTGATAGTATTCATTTATTTCAAATGTCTCATAATCCCAATCGCACTAGGCATTCTATTTTTCGCGATCAGTGGAGAAATTTTTTGGCAGATTCAGATGATGAATTCGATCAAATGATGCTGATGCTACTTGAACATGAGGAAATGAAAATTCTAGCAGCTCAAAGTTCTTCCAGCGAAACTCATAGAAGGTATTTAAATCAAGATCGTGAAGTCGGATATGTTTGCCTCTTGAATGATTACTTCTCTGATTAGCCAGTATATCTCGATGAAGTATTCCGACGATGATTTCGGATGTGAAAAAGGTTATGTAGGATCGAAGGCACGTGAGAGGGGGGGGTGAATCACGTGTTTAAAAAATTTATCTTTTTCACGGTTTTAAAAATTATTCGGAAACTTAGAGTACGCAGCGGAAAATAGAAAAGCAAAATGGAAAAGAAAGAACACGGTTGGTTTTACTTGGTTCGGAG
>JBBUKS010000001.1:3923102-3941284 GCA_038050645.1 Hedychium gardnerianum | reverse complement strand
GTCAAGCTCCCGGCTGGGGGGCGGTGGGCTCTCTGGTCGGGACAAGGGATAGTTAACTTATAACCGAGCGGAGTCCCACACTGAACCCTAACCTCCTCTAGGTCAGAGGTGGTGAAGGTCGACCTCATGGAGCTATACCAAGGACCGGATGTGGACGCCTCTGCCATGACTTACAAGGTGTCTATCCGATCTATTGGGAGACTTACTGGATCGGTGAATGTGAAATCCGGTCGGAGAGCTTGGACGCTAAATCACGAAGGTTAAGGCAAAAGTAAACAACGAAAACCTTTTTCGGCGAAGACCTTATATAGCCGCGGCCCCGAATCCTCGATCGTTGGATCCACAGGCACCGACATACCGGCGGCGCGTGGGGACCGTCGGATCAGGAGGCTCGCGGATCTCCGAAATCGCAACATTCGCGACGATTGACGTGGGCCACGTGTCGAATGATCACTGGGCAGCACGACGGTCGACGCGACGTTAGCACTTCGCTTTAAAGAGCATTTATGGGGCTCAATTCCCGAGACAAGCTACCGTTTTCCGGTCGGATGGGTGTTCGGTCACCGATCGAATCAAAGCGCTGGACATACACTTGTCCGGTCAGTTGGACATGTCTCTTTGAACCAGACTTGAAGGGAGGACTGGTGATACGGGTGATTAGGCTTGAGTCCCTTAACAACACTGATTGGTATCACGTGGCGCATGGTCAAAGTCAAGTTAAGGTCAGCGCCCACGTGGATACGTTAACATCACCGACCGGATCTACCTCCTGATCCCCGATCGGATCGACCCTAATCCCTCACCGACCGGTCTCCCATTGGAAACCCTGGTCGGGTCGCGCATCATAACCTCTGATCGGACCCTACCTCCTGATCCCCGATCGGATAGGCAAGGCCAACTCCCGTGGACGCGCCAACATCAACGATCGGATCGACCCTAACCCCTCACCGACCGGTCTCCCATTGGAAACCTCGGTCAGGTCGCACATCATAACCTCCGGTCGGACATATACACTCTCCTCACCGATCGGACTCCCCCAAGAACCCCGGTCAGGTATATGTCTTATTCTAACCGACCAGGGGACCTCTGTGAACCTTTTCCCGATCAGGTATAAGAGCGACCTCATCATGGATCCCGACCTCCTGCATAACTATGAAAGTTAATTCCGGCGCCGCTTGTACAACCACGGCACTCCTTGCTCGTACGACCAAGGCACTCTGCCTGTACTGCCAGAACACCCTCAACGGTACCTCAGACACTCTCCGGGAATTCGGGGAACGGCGGTACTTTCAGGCCAGAACATGCTAGACCATGCCTCCGAAGCACGCGACATTAAATGTTGGTCGTACGCACTTCTGAATAATATATAAAAGACCCGATGCTGCTACAAAAGAGAGAGGTTTTTCTACACTCGCTAACTATTGTGCATACAGTTGTTATACGTTCGGGCTATCTGACCTGACTTGAGCGTCGGAACGGGATCCCCAGGCTCTTCGCCTGGAGCTCTCTGCTAATCCTCCGTCTCTCTTTGTTCTGTGCAGATCCCCGACCGAACACCTGGGACAGTAGACCTGCGGCGCACCACGATCGGAGTCAAGAGCTCCGACGACCGGCCGAATCACTTCACCCTACGGTGGTCCAGTCGGTAACTCTCCAGCTCACCCATGGCCCATCCTTCGTCGGTCTCCGCGTAGGAATAATAGTCATTCTTAATATTTTTGTTAATTTATTTTAAAATTAATAAAAAAATAAAAAAATTATAAACATTAATTTATTAATCTAAATAATAATTAATATACGAAGAAAAATAAATATTTAATTATTAATTAAATTTTAATTTTTAAATTTTATAATAATAATATCTATACATGATGAACTCATTTAATAAGAATCCGTTCAAACCCATTCTAATCATTGAAACCATGATTAATGGATTCAAATTGATGATTAATTAGTGATTCAAATAGCTGATTCGGTGGAAATTTTTATTATTTATTATTTTCGAATCCTAATCATGAAAGCCAAATATGCTCATCAATTAGGGAATAATAATTATTATTATTAGATATTATTTAGTTTATTAATAATTAATTAATAATTATTTTCTATATTTTTATTCTTAATAATTATTAAATGAAATAGATATTTCCTTTTGAATAGTTCATTTATATTTTAAAAAAAAATGAGTAAAAATAATTTTGGTCATTCAAGAAGAGGAAATTTTTTGATTTTTTTTTTAACAGTTAGAAATAATTTCATCATTTTTATTTATAATTATGAATTATTATTTGCTATTTTTCAAACTTTATAATTAAGGAGTTTATTTTATTATTTTTATATTATTTTCTCTATTCTTATCTCAATTTCGACCATTTTAGATTTTAATTCTTTAATTATAATAGAAGCGGAGCAAGGAAATAGTCATTCTTCATTCATATTATAATATTTAATTTATCGATAATAAATCTGAAAGTTTGACACTTGAGATATAAGAAGATATTAATGACGACCCTTCTAAAATTTGAGATATTCATTTAAAATTATAAGATATACGAAGATAACTTAAATAAGTGCAAGTACAAGTCTTTTTTTTATATATTTTATAAATTTATAATTTATATATTTTTTAAATAATAATAATTTTGAATTATGAATTGATAATTTTTTAATTGTGAATCATAATTGTCTTAGATAATTAAAATTAAAAATAGATATGTCAAGAATCGTCAAACCGACGATTTCAAATAAATCAATAATTTTGAATCACGATCGAATCTAGGTTAAAGGTATTGAAGCCAAAATAAAAATAAAAATATTTGTGATTTCGTGAACATTCATGTTTTTTATTTTAAAAAATAAAAATATTATTAACTTTTAAAGAATAATATTCTTTTTAAAAAATACTATTATAAATGAAAAATAATTTATTATTCAATTGAAAACATAATATTGATACAATAAGTTTATTGAAAAATAATAGAGTTCTAGTCCCTTCCTCAACATCTAAATTCACATGAGACTTCACTAGTTTTGTTTGACTAGTGAAAGCAGTTAATTGTGAGTGTCAAAAGAATTATAACTCTTAACTTAAATGAGGACTTAATGATTAAATTGATTGAACTCAGATGATCTAAATGACTAGTATGTTAAGTCAATTACAGAGTTAACTCAACCGAAGGACCACGGAGAGGACTTGTTAAATATTAATTATTATTATTTTCACATTTTAAATTATTTTTAAAATTTTTAAATGATGAAATAAGTAAAATTGAATCATTGAAATATATTTTAAATATCAAATTAAAGTTATTGGACGGAAATATCTAATTGATTAATAGATGATAAATTTATTATAATAAAATAGAGATTAATTTTTAATAGACTTATATTTTTTTAAAAAAAATTCTCATCTTTTAATTATTTAATAATCGATTATAAATTAATCTACGAGTTATCTTCCTTTATATTTCAATCACATTTTTTTTTGCTAAAAAAATATCGATCAATTTAGATTTATATTGGCCAGTTTAATCTGAATTAAAATTAAAGTGAAAATAACTTTTAGTGGAAATGTAACAAATTAAAAAAAGTAAATAATTATATATTTTTTCTCTCCTCTTTTTTTTTTTATTTTTTTATTTTTGTATAATTCAGATATTTAAATTTATCTGACTAACGGCTAAAGATGAGCGATCTTCCTGCTGATTCATCTATCGGATATATCCGAAAACAAAATGGTAATACATCGACGATCGATTCCTACAGTCACGTTGTCCCTATAAAGTCGTTTAATGCCGAAGCATAAACTTCCAATTTTTTTCGCACGTGTACTTCTACTGGGGCTGCCGAGCATAAATTTTCCAGAATTGCGACCTCTTGGTTAACGTATTATGCCCTTACTATTGTGCCAAACTCGAGGCCCTCCTTTTTATCTTCTCTAGGTGACACCCGTAGGATCGAAATAGAGAGAAGGAGATAGATCTTGTTCGCTTTAAAAAAAATTCTTATCATTTTATGTAAATTAAAATTGCAGCGAAATAAATAAATACAAACATGAAAATATAATATATTTTTTTATTTGATTCGTAGTTTAATGACTACTATTCTCAGGTCGACGATCCTTTATCGCTTCGATGGACAATCCATTATAGCTTTTTTTTTCGTTCGAAGAAATGACAAACTCGTACAAAAATGAAGAGTATAGTAACAACACTACTATCTCCTTGAATATAAATGCAAGTAGAGTAAGAATATACTAACAGTAATAAGATAGAAGATTGTGTAGGTTGTCAGAGTGCCTTTCGGCATCGTAGTGTCAACACTTGCACGAATAACAATAGTAGCAAGATGAAGTGTAGAGAGAATTAATTATGAGCCTCAGAACTTGAAGTTATTTTTATAGCGTTCAGTTAGTTGATTGATCATGATCAATCAATTGAACTTCTATTAGGTGACTGTTCACCGGGCTTTTCTTTATTTGTTCGGATCCAATCTGATTGATCTCGTCAAATCCGAATATTCAGTCAACTGCCCCTGATCAATCTACTGATCCCTAAGGATTTCCTTGTAGGAAATGAGAACGTGGGCATACCCACGTTGCCCACTCATCATAGGGACAAAATTAGGAGTGTAATCGAACCGAACCAAGCCGAACAGTAAAAGGCTCGAGCTCGGCTCGTTTTCCTTAAGCTCGAGCTGACTCAAGTTCGATTCGAGCTTTAATTCTTAAGTTCGAGCTCGGCTCGTAATGAAATTAAATAGTTCGTGAACGATTCGAGCTCGGCTCGAAACAAAGTTCGTTTAAAAATTAAACGAGCTTAGTTCAAGCTCGGCTTGAAAAAAAATCGTTTAAAAATTAAACGAGTTTAGTTCAAGCTCGTTTAAAATAATTAGTTATAATAATTAATAAGATATTAAAATATTATTATATATATATATAAAAGATAAACGAGTCTCTTAACTAACACGTTCGCGAGCCTTTAAACGAACACGTTCGTGAGTCTGTTAACGAACACGTTCACGAGTCTCTAAATTAATATGTTTGCAAGATCACGAACCAAATACTGTTAAGTTCGAGCTCGGCTCGATAATATTTTCGAGCTCGAAATCAGGCTTGAGCTCGGCTCGTTAACTTAAATGAACGAACTCGAACGAATTTTTTTTCGAACCAAGACCCGAATAACTCGTGAGCGGCTTGGCTCGTTTAACAAAATGTTCATAATATCCTTGGGATAATTTACTTTATAATGGGAGTATTCACGGGAAAGAAAGAGACAGATGAGATAAATTTTTAGAGGAAGAATATCTAGAACGTCAGGATTTACTTCGTGATTTTTTCATGAAAATTCTTTGGATGATCTTCTCGCCGATAGGAAAAGTTTTTCTTCTCGAATTTCAATTCTCCACAAATATTGTGAGTTTTTATAGATTTTTTTATGTATCATGCATTCAATTGTACATTAGTATCAGAGCAGTAGTTGAATGCATGAGTTTCTTTTTGCTTGAGGAACAACACTCCTGATCAATTGATGTCGTCGTTCGAATGGGTATTAGAACCAAATCGTTTTGTTGTTTTTAAGGAATTAGATTGAAGTATGTTCGTCAATTTTGCACAAGATCTCGATATGTTGTCTCAAAATGATGATTGTTCGTCTACTAAGATCACAGCAGTGACGCATGGGAATGCTGGCGATTTGCTTCCGTGGCCAACAAGTGCCGACGACTGCATCGAAAAGCCGACGACCGACAGTCATGGTTGGTAATCGTGTTCGCCGCAGTAGAGATGTCTTTCCGGGTGGCCGGCAATGCTCCCATGGCCGACGACACGCTTTTTGGCTGGCTCTCGCGTTTTCTGCATGAGTAGGCGCTGGTAATCTTGTCGGATCAAGAGCGATCGATGTTCGATACCGAAGAGGACCGGCGACCACCCTAGTAGGCCAGCAATTGGCCGTCGTGGCCGGTGATCACGTCTGTCACAGTTACGCGGTTGAGGGTGGCATGCGACGTGGAGATTGTGCAAAGAAATTAAAAAAAATCAAAAAGAAAATGAAAAAAAAACACTTCCTTCTGTTGAAGTAAAAAAAAAAAAGATACATTGGTATCAAATGGAAAAACGTGGGTAATATAAATAAAAAAAAACAGAATAATGGAAAACATTTTTTTTATTTGTTTTCCAAATGGGCTGGCCGAATTTTATCATGGATATTTTTTTAAATAAAATGGATTCGGTTCACTTGAATTGGCTTGGATTTGATTTAAATCATTGATTGATTTAATCAAATTAGAATGGTCCATTCAAATCTAAATGTAGTTTAAACCCAAGTCTAGTTTAAAATTATTAATTGGTTTAACTAGATTAGTTTAGGCCAAATCAAAATCAGTCTGAGTCAACAAGAACTAGGCTGATTCAAAGAGATTCGTTTAATCAGACCAATAAGATTCAATTAGACCTGATTGAATGCAATTGAGACTGATTGGATTAAAATAGTCTGGGCTAATTTTATTTGGTCGTTTTTTTTCCAGATTTGATCAAATGGGCAAGATTTATTCTAATAGGTCATATATGATCAAATTAGACCGGATTTAATCAATTGGGCTAAATTGACTAATGAGTCAGAATTAATTAAATGAGCTTAGGTTCAACAATAACAATAGGATCCTTATCCAATTAAATTAGTTCTAACGATGACAATGGACCAAGCTAATGCTCAGGACCTGATTTTTACAATCGACCGGTCCAATATGTCGGTCAACTGGAGCTTCTCAAATAAAAAATAATAATTTTTCTTATTTGCTTATTTTCTATTATGTATTAGTTCAAGCATATGTGTGAATTGAATTGAACCGGTTTTGTTACTGATTTGTCTGTTTTGTATTGACACTATTATTTTTTAATTCTAGATGTCACGGATGATATACACGATGATTCCTCACGATCTGCGACGAAATGAGCTGAGGGAGGTGATACAGGAGATTGAGTACGACCTAGTTTATGGACTCAGAGGACATAATGGAAGGCTAGATCAGTTATACTAGAAGCTAGAGATGCATGATTTTTCCATCTTAGACAACTACCAAATTTGGGTTTTGGTACAATCATTGCCGACAGGTCTCAGTGAAGCTGCACACTATGTGTGGGGGCGCTATTTAGGGCGCATTACATATGCTGAGTTGTGCATAGAGCTTCTTCACTACGTGGATCAGGAGGATCCAGAAGTGGAGTCAAGTATGGATTCAACTGAGCCTGGTAGGATGAAAGAGATTGTGTTAACCCTTCCTGATTCTTGGAAGACAATGAAACAGAATCTAATATACAGTGAAAGTATCAAGACTTTCACCGATGTCTCACGCCATGTTGAACTTGAGGCGGAAAGAATTGAATCCGTAAGAATTTCTTGACAGACTTTTGTAGCTGAAAATTCTATTAGAGCATCTAGATCTAAGAATAAGAAAAGATGATTCAAGAAAGGAAAGGGAAAGAGAAAAGAAACTAGTGTTGTTACTGGGCAAGGCCCAATCAAAAAGAATTTCAAAGGAAAGAAGAATGGATAGAAACCTAAAAGCAAACTAACTTGTTATAATTGTGGCAAGAAGGGTCACTTTGCTCAGGATTGTACTGAGCCAAAAAAGGTAGATTCATATTTATCTTCTTTTCATGAACATAATGTTACTAGTTCAGTGTTGTTAGTTGATTTTTATCCTTTGTAGATTATAGATTCAGGAGCAACAAACCATGTAGCTCATGATCGAGCTACATACGTGGAGTACTGTCGGGTACCAGCTGACAATAAATGGATATATGTGAGAAACAATGCAAGGATTGAAGTCAAAGGAGTTGACACTTGCAAACTCAACCTACGTGGTGGACGTACCTTGTTTCTACATGATGTCCTTTATGCTCTTGAGATTCGACGAAATCTAGTTTCTATTACTAGTTTTCTTGATTTGGGTTATTGTATTAATTTTTACAGTTGATGTGTGAAACTTAAAAGTAACTCTGTGTTAATTGAATATGGTTATGTATCAAATGGTTTTATGATTCTTGATATAGAACCAGACATTAGTTATGATATTAATGATTATTTTTTGAACATTGCTTTTACTAGTGATGCAGAAATTAATATTAAAATTTGGCATGCTAGATTATGACATATAGGACAAGAATGAATGAATAGATTAGCTAAAGAGGGCTTGTTGGGCACTCACGCTAAGATTAACTTGTCTGTATGTGAGTATTGTATGGTTGGAAAGACAACTATGAAACCATTTGGTAAGACTATTAGAGTTGAATTACCATTGTAATTAATCCATTCGGATGTTTGTGGTCCGATGAATGTGAAGGCTAAACATGGAGGTTCCTATTTCATTATATTTTTGATGACTTCACACGTTATGGTCATGTGTATTTGATTGCTCATGAATATGAAGCATAAGATTGCTTCAATCGTTATTTGAACGAAGTTGAGAATCAATTGGATCATAAGGTTAAAACCTTATGCACTACAGTGGAAGTGAATATTTGTCTGATCAGTTCAAAATAATGTGTAATGATAAAGGGATTATTAGATAGCTAACAATCCCAAGAATTCCACTGCAAAATGGGGTTGCTGAAAGAAAAAATCGAGCTCTTCTAAATATGGTTAGGTCTATGATGACTCAAGCTAATTTACCAATTTTTTATTGGGGAGATGCATTATTAGCTGCAATCTATATACTTAACCGTGTCTTCTAAATTTGTTCCATCTACTCCATATAAACGTTGGACAGGCAGAAAATCATATTTGAGTAATTTGAGACCCTGGGGTTAGCTGCCTATGTTCATAATAAGACTCACAAATATGGAAAACTATAACCTAGGGGTAAAAAGTGTATCTTTATAAGATACTATAAGACCTCTAAGGGTTATATTTTTATTGGTGAGCATATCTGAAATAGAGTCGAGAGATGCTACTTTTCTCGAAATTGAGTTCCCAACAAGAGATGAATTTGATAAGATAATTTCTCTATTTGCAATAGAGGAGGAGGATAATGTTCCTTTATCAATGGATGAGATATCACGAGAGATGCCTGAATCTAGTCAACCTAGTGAGAGTAATTTACCGATGAATAAGATATTTTCTCAACAGTCCAACCTATGAAGAAGTAGTCGTCAGATTATTCCTTAGAAAAGGTTTGACATTGAGAATAAGACATTAATGATTCTCTCAATTGATGATGAGGAACCTCGAACTGTTGAGGAAACATTGAGATGCTCAGTGAGAGAAAAGTGCAAAATTATAATGGACGAGGAAATGGAATCTATAAGAAAGAATCAAGTTTGAGATTTAGTTGATCTTCCTCCGAACAAAAGGTTTATTGGGAATAAGTGGAATCTCAAAATTAAGAGGAAAGCAGATGGATCGATTTATCGAACAAAATTTATCTAGTTGCAATAGAATATACCCAAATGGAGGATATTGATTTTGAAGAGGTATTTTCCCCTATTGTGAAATTTATGTCAATTCATGTCATTTTGGCTATTGTGACACATTTTGACTTGAAATTACATCAAATGGATATAAAAATAACTTTCCTTAGTGATAATCTTGACGAGAAAATCTATATGACATAGCCAGAATGTTACATTGATAAAGGGCAAAAGAATAAAATATGTAGACTTAAAAAATTTATATATAGGCTAAAATAAGCGTAAAGACAATGTAATATAAGATTTAACGAAGTCATTTTATCTTTTGATTTCGAAATGATCAATGAGGATTATTATTTTTACCTAAGAAAGAAAAAAGGAAAACTGATCATCTTATCATTATATGTTAATGATATGCTAATGATTGAAAATGACATAAAATTTGTGATAGAAGTCAAATCATGACTTTCATCATAATTTGACATAATAGATATGGGAGAAGCTGAGTACATCTTAGGAGCAAAGATCATAAAAGATCGATTAAAAAGACTTTTGGGTTTATTTCAATAGACTTATATCATTAAGATGCTACAACACTTCAGTATGTCAGATTGCAACATAGAATAGACAACTGTAGCGAAAGATACTATTCTGAGCAAAAATATGTATCCCAAAACTCCTAAAGAAATAGCCGAGATGAAGAAAAAAATCATATGCTAGTGTCATTGATAGTTTGATGTACATTATATTATGTATACGTCCTAATATTAGCTATGTTATTGGCTTAGTTAGCTGGTTCCAGTCAAACCCAGGATTAAGACATTGGAAAGAGGTGAAGAAGATATTCAGATATCTCAAAGGGACAATAAATTACTGTCTCTATTTCCAAGAATCTAAGATGAGCCTAAAGGGCTACACAGATGCATATTGGGCAGGAGACCTTGATGATAAAAAATTCACATCCAGCTATACCTTCTTGCTAAATGGTGGTGTCATCTCATGGTACAGCAAGAAACATGATTGTATAGCGTTGTCGACAATGAAAACTGAATATGTGGCTTATGTAGCGGTTGTACAAGAAGTTGTTTGGTTAAAAAGGTTCCTAAAGCACTTGAAGATTGCTGAAGACAGTGGGATTTCTGTTACAGTGTATTGTGACAATCAAACTGCTATAGTTTTTTTTCGAAGGATCCCAAATATCATAACAAGGGCAAGCATATAGAAATTAAGTATAATTTTGTAAGGCATATTGTTGACAAGATAAAGATAATTCTTGAGTACATCCCTATACGCGTTATGCTTGTAGATCTTTTTACTAAGTCATTGACTAAAGAGTCATTTCAAGGACATATGAAATTTTTGGGACTTCGTAGAATGTAACATATTGTAAAGATAATGAGATATATGAAATGTCATGATATATTTAGTGTATATGTCTTTGTTATATTTTGGTTAAAGTCTCGGTGAACATATTAGCAGGTTGAGATTGCTTCACTCACATGAACAATTATCTCTATTTGTTTAGTATAACTAGAGATAAGATGATTACTTATGGGACAACTTTTGTAGATGTGAATAGAGACATACCTATAAGATGTGGTCGTCTTGATAGTTGTATCAAGATGAGATCATTTATGGATTAATAATAATCGGAGTAAATGAATCCATCATTTACTGAACCTACTAAAGGCCATATTGAAATTTATGAGTTAAATTCAGGATTAGACATTAGGTATGTCTAGATCAAAATCTGTACGATGTTAGATTGTGAGAAAAGCATGCGCTCTTTATTGATAAAGAGAATAACATCGTAGCATATGATTCATACCACATATACTATAGCGATAATAAGGGTAGTAGGAAAATGGATCCCAGTTTCTCTACTATGTGAGACCTTTGAGATTATAAGTTAATCTCAATTTTACCCTAAGTAACTATTTAGCTGTTTACTTAAAGTTCTAATTAGTAACTGCTACTTTAACATGTATCATATGACTATGGACGATTCGATCTATGAAGCATAACTAGGAAAACGATTGATTAGAATGAATATATTTTAGTTAAAAAGAAAGATTAAGATAGATTTATATCTTTAATATTTATTCACTGATTGATTAATTATATTTTTTTATTGAGTACATAAAATGTAATTATGAATAATTGTATTGATTGGAGATATTAAACATGCTCTCGACATGATAATCATTCTAAGGGATTAGTTCGTACTGATGTAAATAATTTAATCTAGGATAAAGGCAAGATAGTGATGTTTATGATTTTTTTAAGGGTGGCTATGTAAGGTGTAACAATTTTCTTAACATTAATCGCTCAGTATACTTGTTGTCGCACGAACTATTTTCCCTAAAGTATAACTTGAATGTTCTAATATGATCTTTATGACTAAATACTTCTATTGGTCTTTGAGGACTCACTTGGATGAGTGAGAGATGTAAGAAATGGAACGTGAATAGTTGTTGCACACGTTGTGGTGGGAATGAGCATGAAGCCCCCTCCTCCCATTTCATGCTTCTATATATATGTCCAAGAGGATAGTGAAGAGGGTTGGTTCATTTTTTCTGGAAAAGTTCATTTGGGATTTAATTCGTGGACATAGCGAGAAGCTTCCTTGCATGATCTTCTCAACGATAGCAAGTTCTTCTCCTATTCCTTCTCAAGATCAAGATATGGAAATCCATTATAAGTGTTTATAGTTGTATATTTTTCATGTTTTAAATTGCCACAAAGTTGGCACAAAATAGGGTTGAGATGCCGAGTTACAGAATTTTTGAATTCCTATAAATTTCTGTCCATAGTTTCCTTATGGAATTCAAACTCCATAATGGCTTAAATGATGACATCTATACTCCCCTGATTCTCTAAACTTGATGTACATATCCACAATGACTACAATATAGAAACAACATATGATGGACAATGGAAGCCTATCACCGGCAGAACAGAATTCTGCAACTATAGCAACTTCCTGAAAAATCAGATTCAAAGAAGTTTTCAGTTCCTTTTTCTGCAGATGACATTTGTTGTCTAAACATCTTAAAAATTGCATTTATATTGCTTAGGTACAAAATTGAAACAAGGCTAATGAAACATCTACAGTCTCTTTTGAAACTCCACTTCCATCTATTCATGCATTGTCAACTTCAGAAGATAGATTTCTGTCTAGTCACATTTTGAGACTTTTGAGTCAATTATAATTTCGTCCATGATGAATTAATCATGCTCGATCTTAAACCCGAATAAAGAAAGAGGATTGTATTAAATTATAAGCCAACGTTAAACTATGACAAATTTTAATGAATGAATTAATTAAACTATTGTGCTAATGTTAGGATGTTCCCCGTAAGGAATGCGTTGTAGGGTCCGACTGTAACGTCTCGACAAAGACCACCACATTTCAATGAAAACTCCGGTGTAGTGCTAAATATGCAAGAGTTTGCGTTGTAGGATCCGACTGTAACGTCTCGGCAAAGACCGTTACATCTCCATTAAAACTCGGGTGTAATGCTAAATAGATAAGAGTTCTCACATCATAGGTTGAATAAAAACAAATATTATACGAAAATTAATAGTCTAAGATTTGGAACATGAAATATAGGAACTCTCATTGGTAAATCAATGGAGGTAGTAAATGCGATGATTAGGAGAAGAATTAATATTTTGTGTGTACAAAAAATAAAATGGATATACGAGAAGACAAAGATGATAGAAAACTTGAGTTTTAAGTTATGATACTAGTAAACGATGGAGAATTCAAATTTCAGAAGTAGAACAAACTTTAAATATGATGCACAATGAAAAAGTCGTTGGACTCGATGATATTCCGATAGAGGTATAGAAGTGCCTAGGGAAACAAGGTATTGAATGATTTACAAAATTATTTAACATGATATTAAAAATGAAAAAATGTTTGATCAATGGAGGATAAGTACGCTAGTGCCTTTATATAAGAACAAGGTTGACATATAAAATTGTGGGAACTATAGGGTTATTAAATTAATAAGTCATATCATGAAACTTTAGAAAAGAGCAATAGAAAAAAAATTATGGAAGAAGACCACGGTGATTGAAAATCAATTTGGGTTCATGTCTGGAAGGTCGACAATACAAGTTATACATCTTTTTAGGCAACTAATTGAAAAGTATCGGAGCAAAAACAAAATTTACACATGATATTTATTGACTCAAAAAAAATTTATGATAGAGTCCCAAGAGAAATTATATGGAGAATTCTAGAAAAAAAAAGTGTTAGCATAACATATATTGATCTAATTAAAGATATATACGAGGATGTAATGACCAGAATGAAGACTTCAGGCTGGTTAACTGAAGCATTTCTAATAAAGATAGGATTATATCAAGGATCAACTCTAAGTCTTTATCTTTTTACACTAATTATGGACGAACTCACTGGACACATTCAAGGCACAATACCGTGGTGTATGTTATTTGCAGATGATATTATTTTGATATATGAGACACGTGAAGGAGTAAATGTTAAATTAGAATATTGACGGAAAACATTAGAAGTGAAAGGTTTTAGACTAAATAGAGTAAATACAGAATATATGAAATTTAAGTTTAACAGTATTAACCATAATGAGATAATTGTTAAGATAGGAGATAACGAGTTATGTGAAACTGAGAGCTTTAAATATTTAGAGTTATTTTTACAAAATGATGAAGGGATTGAGAGAGATGTCTTACATATAATATAAGCAGGATGATTGAAATGGAGGAGAGCGTCGGGTGTTTTATGTGATCATAAAGTACCTTTAAAACTTAAAGGAAAAGTTTACAAAATGACAGTTAGACCTACTATGTTATATGGAGCTGAATGTTGGGCTATGACTCCAGCACATGAGCAAAAGATGAGAGTTGCAGAGATGAGAATGTTAAGGTGGATGTGCGAACATACAAGGATGGACAAAATAAGAAATGAGAGTATTAGAGAGAAAATCGAAATAACATCTATTGAGCGAAAACTCCGAAAAACACGTTTGAGATGATACGGGCATGTACTTAGACGATCAATAAATATCCTAATTAGGCGGTGTGAAACAATGACAAATACACACATCAAACGAAGAATTGGAAGACCAAAAAAGACTTAATTAGCAATAATAAAACAAGATAAAATTTATTTAAATATAGAGGATGATATAGTAGGGGTTAGAGTCCAATGACGTAAAAGGATCCATATAGCCGACCCCACATAGTGAGATAAGATTTAGTTATTATTATTGTTGAGTCAATGATACATGAGCTTCTTTGTTACCACATGGTATCGCTTACAATAACCCTTGTAATGAGAATTCCTGGAATTCCTTCCAGTAGCGAGATCAGACAAAATTCCAACTATTTTTACAGAATATTCCAGCTTTTGTTTCTAAAAATTCTCTACAACATATTCTGAAGTTGTATACTTTTAGAAACCAATTCACTAAAGTTGCCATTCTTAGCTATTTTCAGACTAAACATGGAAACATTAAAGATTGTTTGCTTTGGAAGAGCTCACACTTCAAAACTGACCGAATAGATCACAACAATCAGCAGCTTCTGCATTACCAATCTCAGAATTAGCTTCAGAAATTGATTCAGGGATCAGATTCAAAGAAATTGCAGGCTTTGAATCATAAAAGGTTTGGAAGAAAGGGAACACTATTTATCAATGAGAGAACAAGAACTTCACTATAATTCTTCAATA
This sequence comes from Hedychium gardnerianum, assembly GCA_038050645.1. NCBI lineage: Eukaryota > Viridiplantae > Streptophyta > Magnoliopsida > Zingiberales > Zingiberaceae > Hedychium > Hedychium gardnerianum. The sequence goes on along the minus strand of JBBUKS010000001.1, from coordinate 3,926,156 downwards.
ATTAGGAAGCTCCAGCAAGAATTTGACACTCAATAGGCTTGGTTGATACAAAGTTCACTGCTGAAAACAATCCCCATAATCTGGTCAGTTCAACTTGACCTTCCATCCTATCACATAGGTGAAAAACCAAATTGAGTCCTGCCTTTAAGCTCCTCTCATTTTTTTTTATTATTCAACTTCTGTATTTTTTTTTTTCAACTCATCCTCTTGTGCTTCCAGAAATCCATTTAAGAGAATTCACCATTGACTTAAATAACTCAGCTTCCAAGGCTTGGGATGAACTTAAACATCAGCTTTAGAATATCATGCCAAAGAGTTACATTCTGATTTATGTTTTTTTTATAGATAACACTCAATTCTATTAAGATTGAGAGATGCATCCCCATTGTGTTGGTAGAGAACCAAATCAAATTTTATGTGGCACCAGCAGCACAAATCAGAATTAAGTTTCTCAGTTCTGCATTTCCAGTACCCCTTTCTTATTAGGCTTTTGAGTCAATTGAGAGTGGGAAAAATAGAGAAGGTAGATTATCAAATGACGTTCCAAGTCAGGCATTTAATTTGGATCAGTCACTGCCCAAAAATTTGAAAGAGAACTTGGCACAAACAGTATAGTTAATACAACATCCCTTGTGTTACTGTTTTTTTTCTTTCTTTTCCCATCAACATTTTTTTAAGACTCCTGCCCATTCATCACAGTAATGTGTCCAATCCTTACTTTACTTCAACAAGGGCAAGAAAAATTAGAATGCATAAAAAATTCAGCTCCAAGACTCCACCAACAAGGTCAAAACTAAGAAAATGAACCAACCCTTCATGAACCATTGCAAAATCTTCAAGATTCCCAAACATATAAGGTCTCTCCCCCACACTTAAATTTTTGGACAAACTAACTCATCAAGCAATCAACCAAACTCTCAAGGAAGTAGGGCAAAATCAATTATGATAGAAGACAAAATGAACCATGTGTATTATTCAACTAGAATTTGAAAGGACAAGGAATCAAAGAATGGGAAAAGGATTATCCTTCATCATTTTCATGCACACATATGCTATTGTGATTTCAAAAAAAAAGTAAAGCAGGTTCTAGAGTTCAATTGTCAAGAGCACATGTCACACAAAAGAGAATAAAGAATAGACTTGTGGTAGTCCTCTCTAAGTCATTTGGCAATCAAACTTAATTAACCACAATAAAATCCATCACCACACTAATGAATAACATACAAGTGAAACATTCAATCATGTCAAGTTAATTCCTGCATGATCTCTACAAATCATTGCACAGGGATTTCTTTTTTAGAGCCCTTGAATGTACCCGAGAACATTGGCTCGTCTTGCTGAAATGACTGAGACCAAGTAGGCACATAATCATCCTAAAATCCCTGTGGGCTCTGATATGCTAGATATGACTCAGTAAATTGTCCTTGTGCATCCTCATACCTGAAATGTGAATGATCCACCCAATTAGAATTAAAGGTATTAGGAAATGACTCATACCTATTTTGTTGCTCCATGGGTGGGTATTATTGAGGTTCAGGCTAATAATACTAAGTCTAAGGTTGATCATAATGATGTTCAGGCTGATAGTACTAACTCTCCATCCTACCTCCAAAATACTAAGAATATGAATCCATAGTTGCTCACAAAAGAAAATCCATGTTCTTACACTGAAACACTAGCAAACGAGATCAGAAGAAACAGGAATATATAAAATCAACACATGGGTATATGAACGTTAAAGCACTTGATTTTTTTTTTTTAAAAAAATATGTTAAAAGAGAAAACAATCCTATGGTATCAAACACCGCTAACAATCCCTGACAACGGTGCCAAATTTGATAATGACTAATTTTGTCGTGAAATGGTATCAAATATTATTACTGAAACGCCTCTCTACACTAATGTAGCATAGGGAATGACCCGGATCATTTCTCTCAAGGAATGTAGCGATGATGGAATCTTAGGATAGATTTATTAGAACATGGGGTTTTTGGTTTTAAACTATAAATGCTACAAGACAAGTAATAAAAGACAACCTATCTAATCTAGAACTACGATTGCAATGAACTAAATAACACAAAGCATTTGGCGAACTTGATCTAATCTAACCTATGCATTGAATCCAAAATAAAGGGCACTATACTACGAATTCAACTCAAGTCATGCAACTGGAAAAGTAGACAATTGACCTAATCTAATCTAATAAATTTAATGAAATTGAATATGAATAGTGACATGAAGAACAAATTTAGATGCAAATCAACCAAGCCAAAAATCTAATCAATTCAAGTTCAAATGCATAAGGAATCAAACCAATCTTTCCGTCAACAATTCAATCACATGGAAATGATCTACACATCATTACAATAGAAGATATGGATCAAGAAGGTGCTCACAAACCAAGCTACAAATCAACACATGATTAAACATAAAGATCTACCAAGCTCACATGAATGAAGAACTACTGCCCTGATCGAAGATGAATCTGCCCGGATCGAAGATGAAGCTGGAAAAACCCTAAAACTCACAAATCGAAGGCCGGATGTGGGTTGATCAGAGATGATGAAGCACTGTGGCCGGATCTTGCATTAGTTGGTGGAGGATATCAGATCTCTTTGAGGGATGGATTGTTGATGCTTTTCGGTAATGGAAAATCCCAAACCCCGGCTGAAAACCAAGGATTCCCGGTGGTAGAAGCGCTTCCGGCAGTAGCTCGTAGCGTGAGTGGTAGGCGGAGGAAGGCGGACGGATGATGATCGGAGCTTCAATGGATGCTGAAATGAAGATGGACGAGACTGGAAAAGTCCAAGACCTCAATGGATGAGAAGGATGAAGCTCCGGTGGTTGGCGGTGGATGGTGGATGAAGATCGGCAGTCCCGCGATCGCCCTTGCTATTGTTCAAAATGACGATCCCCCTCTCTTCCCTGTAGCTTCTCTTTTAAACTTCCGCCTTTGATCTCTCATCTGGGCCATAATTAATCCAAATCTAGATCAAAGGCTAAAAATTCTCCAAATTTGATCCAACGGTGGAAGTCATTCTAAATCCGGTCCAA
>JBBUKS010000001.1:3907638-3921705 GCA_038050645.1 Hedychium gardnerianum | reverse complement strand
AAAGAGTGTTAGTGTGGATACGCATAGAGGCACATACACTTGAACGTGCAAGAGATCCGACACACCTTGGACAAACGAGATAAGTGAAGGTATACCCTATTAGATATGACCTTATTTTGTAGATTTAACTTATATTAATTTTTCGCATGTTTCACGGAAGGGATCCTATTTTTCCGCTGCGATTTAATTTTGTCGCATAGGATTCCCAACAAAGAGATGCCTGAATCTAGTCAACCTAGTCGGAGTCATTTGTTGATGAATGAGTTAGTTTCTCAACAGTCCAACCTACGAAGAAGTAATCATCAGATTATTCCTTAGAGAAGGTTTGACATTGAGAATGAGATATTAATGATTCTCCCAGTTGGAGATATGGAACGTTGAACAACTAAGGAAGCATTGAGATGCTCAGTTAGAGAAAAATAGAAAATTATAATGGATGAGGAAATGGAGTATATGAGAAAGAATCAAATTTGGGATTTAGTTGATCTTCATCCAGGCCGAAAGGATATTAGGAATAAGTGGATTCTCAAAATTAAGAGGAAAGTAGATGGATCGATTAATTAATACAAAGCTCGTCTAGTTGCAAAATGATATACCCAATTGAAGGGTATTGATTTTGAAGAGACATTTTCCCCTGTTGTGAAGTTTGTGTTAATTCATATCATTTTAGCTATTGTAGCACATTTTAACTTAGAATTATATCAAATGGATGTAAAAATAGTTTTCCTTAATGATAATCTTGACTAGAAAATCTATATGGCATAACCAGAAGGTTACATTGCTGAAGTCTAAGAGAATAAAGTATGTAAACTTAAAAAATCTATATATGGGCTAAATTAAGCATCAAGACAATGGAACATAAGATTTAATGAAGTCGTTTTATCTTTTGATTTCGAAATGATCAATGAGGATCATTGTATTTACCTTAGAAAGGAAAAAAAGAAAAGTTTATCATCCTATCATTATATGTTGATGATATACTAATAGCTGAAAATGACATAAAATTTGTGATAGAAGTCAAATAATAGCTTTCATCATAATTTGATATAATAGATATGAGAGAAGCTTAGTATATCTTAGGAGTAAAGATCACGAGAGATCGATCAAAAAGACTTTTGGATTTGTCTCAAGAGGCTTATATTACTAAGATGTTACAACACTTCAATATGTCAAATTGCAACATTGAAGAAATACTTGTTGTTAGGTAGCCCAATGCGGATGAGTGCTAAAACATGTTTCACAAACATGCAGCGAAAGCAAAATTAAAGACATAATAAACTAAATTATTACATCACATGCATCACATGCATATAGGATACATTTATGCAGACATAATCATATAATAAATTTTTACGATAAATAAATTTATCCTAGTTACACCTGTGAGTTCTTTATGAACCTTCTAAAGAGCGTTTGCTAGCCTCACAAGGATAGCCTCTTCTGGAATCAATCGAGTGACGCTATGAAATCTCATCTCTATTCATATGCACGCTGAGAACTCTGATATAGGACTTCGCTAAGTCTGAGTCGTGTCTCCACTTTGGTATTAGCCGAAGTGGGGAGACAAAATGATCAGAGAGAGGGATTTTGCTCGATTCGTGTTTGGCAGCCGAAGCAACAAAGATGACACAAATCAAACGACGAGCAACCTATACAAGGTTGTTGTCCAGCGACACTAAGGTTGCTGTCGGCGGATATGGGTCGCGGTTAGGAAGCCCCTAGGCTAGTGGATAGCTGGCGGAGGGAGGTCGGATGGCCAACGGCAGTAGGAGACTACCAACGGAAATAGGATAGCCCCTTTGTGGACTGTTGCCGACGATAAACAACATCCTACGGGTTGCTGTTTGGAAGTTGTTGAAGGTGGCCTTTGGCGGTTATGGCCGAAGGCTGGTTGGGAGGCTGATGGCGGTGGCTGCCAGCGTCGAGGCTGGCCTCTAATGGCTGGTCGGTGACACAAGGGGAAGGAATTCCCCTTGGTGGTTGGCGGCAAGAGAAGAGGAGGAGGAGAAGGAGAGGTTTTGGAAAAACCTAACAATTAGGTTTAATCAAAAACTCTTATTTAAATTCTCTAATCTTGTCCAAATTCTCCCCCTATAGGAGAATATTTATAACCTCTTCTCAATAACTTGGGGATCAAATAATCTCCTAAGCCCAAACTCATCCAAATAAGCCTTAACCAAAATACAACCCCTTAAGCTCTTGGTTTGGTTCAAGACTAAACCAACTTGTTTCAATAACCAAACTACTTGGTTTAATAACTAAACCAAACCAATTTAGTTTATTATTAAACCAAAGTGGGTATGTCACATCTTCAAAAAATGTGTTCCATCTATGCTTTTATTCCGACAAATAACTTTCCATATTTGTCAATTGTCTGGTCCAACCAAACTTATTCTCTCTCGATCTGAGAATCCAATTCTCAAACTCATTTTAAGTCTTTCGGATAAACTCGTAGTATGTGTGACCTTATAGATTCCCAATTATGTTAGTCATTTGTAATTAATTATTAATTATGAATAGATCATGAGTGACACCTATTAGTACATAATCACTCTCAATTGATCGAAAAGTCAACGGTTGATTGTAGAACTTTTTCTGAACCTTTCAGTAGCTACAATGAGTCGTGTCTCGTTTCTTTCATTCGTCTTATGCTTATTTGGTTCAGGACATGGTCTATGTGTTAGTTCCCACTAGGCTGACTATGTCATACCTAACCCAAGTAGTAATTTCTTGTCCTACGGATTCGAATTACTCAAATACATTGTCCAAGAAATCCATTCTTTTGACGTGTTCTGTTTTAGCCAAAGACTTACAAGTAATAATCATGACAAATGGCCATAGGGTATACTTCTCCTTATGCAAGGAGCGGTGAATCCACTCTAGGCTATTCAAACACCTTTGAGCACTTCAAACCTATACCCAATCATCAATTTATTGACCAGGGAAGGTTTCAATACATTCATAATTTCACATGTAGAGATGTTCACTAGTTGTGATCCAATCACAAGTTTTTTAATACTATGAATTGTATTATGGAATTCAGTAAGTGAGTTTAAGATCTAATCATACACATAAAGAATGTGCACTCAAGTAGTGAATCTTTTATTTATCCAATAAATAATACATACCATAAGGAGATTGTCTTAGGACACCTCTCAAATATAACACCTATAGCGAGAGGTACTATTTTGAGCAAAAGTATGTATTCCAAGACTCCTGAGGAAATAGCTGAGATGAAGAAAAAATTATATGTCAGTGTCATTGGTAGTTTGATGTACACAATATTGTGCACACGTCCTGATATTAGCTATGCTGTTGGTTTAGTTTTCCAACACCAGTCAAACTTAGGATCGAGACACTAGAATGCGGTGAAGAAGATATTCAGATATCTCAAAGGGACAATGTATTATTGTCTCTATTTCCAAGGATCTAAGATGAGTCTGAAGGGCTACACAGATGTAAATTGGGTAGGAGACCTTGATGACAGAAAATCCACATCAGACTATACCTTCTTGCTAAATGGTGGTGTCATCTCATGGAACAATAAGAAACATGCTTATGTAGTATTGTTGACAATGGAAGCTGAGTATGTGACTTGTGCAGCGGCTGTTCAAGAAGCTATCTGGTTAAGAAGGTTCTTGAAGTATTTGAAGATTGCTGAGTACAGTGGGAGTCCTGTTGTATTGTACTATGACAATCAAGCTACTATACCTTTTTCGAAGGATCCCAAATATCACAGCAAGGGCAAGCATATAGAAATTAAGTATAATTTTGTAAGGATATTGTTGATAAGAAAAAGATAATCCTTGACTACATCCCTATACGTGCTATGCTTATAGATCCTTTTACTAAGTTATTGACTAAAGAGTCCTTTCAAAGACATGTAAAGTCATTGAGACTTCAAAGAATGTAACATATTGTAAAGGCAATAAGAAATATGAAATGCCATGATTTATTTAGTGCATATGTCTTTGTTACATTTTGGTTAAAGTCTAGGTGAACATATTGATAGATTGAGATTAGTTCACTCACATGGACAATCATCTCTATTTGTTAAGTATAAATAGAGATAAGACAATTACTTATAGGACAACTAATGAAGCTATGAATGGAGACATTCTTGTAAGTTGGGGCCGCCTTGATTGTTGTATCAAGATGAGATCATTTATGAATTGATAATGATTGGAGTAAATATACCAACCATTTACTAAACCTACTGGAGGCTAGATTTGAATTCATGAGTTGAATTAAGGATTAGGCATTAGGAATGTCTAGATCAAAAATTTGTACGATGTTAAAATTGAGAAAAACATGCACTCTTTATTAATAAAGAGAAAAACATCGTAGCATGTGATTCAAACCACATGTGCTATAGCAATAATAAGAGTAGTAGGAGAACAATAAGGGTAGTAGGATAATAGATTCCTGCTTCTCTACTATGTGAGACCCTTGAGATTATAAATTAATCTCGATTTTACCCTAAGTAATTATTTAGTTGTTTACTTGAAGTTCTAATAAGTAACTGTTACTTTAGCATGTATCCTATTGACTATGGATGATTCAATCTATGGAGCAGAACTAGGAAAATGACTAATTAGAATGAATAGATTCTAGTTAAAAAGAAAGATTAAAATAAATTTATGTCTTTGACATTTATTCACTAGTCGACCAGTTATATTTTTTGTTGAGTACATAAAATATGATTATGAATAATTGTATTGATTGGAGATATTGAACATGCTCTCGACATGATAGTAATTATGAGGGATTAGAGATGTTCGTATTGAAGTAAATGATTTAATCGAGGGTAAATACAAGATATTGATGTCTCTGGTTTATATTGATGAGCATCTATGAAAAGTGTGACAACTTTCTTAGCTTTTATTGCTCAATATGCTTGTTGTTGCATGAACTATTTTTCCTCAAGTATGAACATGACTGTTCTTATATGGTCTTTGTGACTTGATTCTTATTTGATCTTTGTAACTTAACTTGGACTAGTGAGAGATGTTGGAGTGGGCAAGGGGGCATCGTGGGCATGCCCACGTTGCCCATGATCCCCATACTACCCACGCTTTTGCTGCGGGAGTACTTCCCTATTAATATGTGTCCAAGATAAGAGGGCTTTGGGGGTGAGTCATCCAAAAGTAAGAACATCCATAGAAAGAGGGATTTGGCTCATGGAATTGTTGAAGAGTTGTTCGTGTAATTGCTCTTCCGACAGCACACAAGAAGAACAAGATGTTTGGCAGATCACTGTAAGTGTTTATTGTTTTACTTATTCTATACAAGTTTTGTGCATTAGATTCTACAGGGCGTACATAAACTTCTTTTTGCTAGAGAAAATTCATTATAAGCAATTGCCATCCAAATTGTGAGATAGCTTAACCCATATAGAAAGTGATTATGCACCTTCGGAACAAGATTGTCGTAGTTGTATGAGACATATTCAAACCTATTGACAACTTAATCCTTCAACAATTAAGGAAGTAAGCAATCTCATTAGGTTGGAGAGTTTCAATAGTAAAACTTAAAGTGGAGGCATTGTTGGAATATTACTAAGCATGAATTGTGCCACTGCATATGACTCATAAGAATAATTTTAACATGGGATCTGTTGGTGCAATCAGCCTCTAAGGTTTCGATATTTAATAATATATCTATGTCGAGTCAGTTTGACCAAGGGTTAATCTAAATAAGACTAGATGTTTGGAAGAAAGAAGTCTAGGTAGGTCAAAGGTTGACCGGATGACTATCAAAATGAAATCTAGTCAGGTCAAAGGTAATCGAATGACTAGCAAAGTGAAGTCTAGTTAGGTCAAGGTTGATCGGATGACTAGCAATCGAAAGACCTAGTAGGTTAGTGAGAATTGGATGTTAGACAGAAGTCTAGTCAGGTCAAGATTAACTGGATGACTTGTATGGGAAAGACCTGGCAGGTTGTGACAACCGAATGTTAGGCAAGGAAAAATTCCAAGCAAGTCAAGGTGATTAGATGCTTGGTCCAGAAAGATCAAAGGTGATCGAATGTCTGGTAAGCAATAAGTCCAAGCAGATCAAGGGTGACTAGATGTCTGGCAAATGTAAGTCCAAACAGGTCAAGGTGATTGGATGTCTGGCAAAAGTCAAAACCCTAGGGAAGGGATTATAGGAGAAAGAAATAAACACAAAAACTAGAACACGTTCAGTTTACTTGGTTCGCAGGCCAATGAACTACTACTCCAAGGCTCACACCCCCTTGGGACATTTTCGAAGGGCAATCCATTAATTGTCTCCTCTGAAAAAACCTTCGGATGGAGAAATCGAATACAATATGAAGAAGGTGTAACAACACTACACCTTCTTATGCAAGTAAAAACAAACAAGAATTAAATGTTACCCAACACTTTAAGACTTGACGAGCTTGTGTGTTGGTGAAGATCTTGCTATGAAAAGCTGCTCCGGCATTAGTTCGACACAGTAGGGTCATAGCATAGCAGTTGAAGAGCTCGGGACAGCAGTATAACAAAGAAATGGCTTTTGGAATGCATGACCACCACTGCTATTCGAGCCTTGTTTTATAAATGATTGGAGGCGACTCCATTGATCTGGGGAGCCTCCATTGAGGCTGATCAAATTAGTTGTTTATCTACTCTGAGGTGCCTCCAAGCCTCCAACAGCGTCACGTGTCAACAGCTCGGGAAATCTCATCTTCGCAGCTTATTTGCGCGCTGAGCCGCCTCTATCCACTTGAGGTGCCTCCAATGCCTTTGGCTTCAAGACGCCTCCATCCACTCAAGGTGTCTCTAGCGCCTTTGGTTCCGAGGTGCCTCCAACGCCTTTAGCTCAGAGGCGCCTCCCAACACCCAAGGCGCCTAGAGCACTGTTCACTCTAGCTTGTTTTCAACTTTTAGCTCTACAAAAATATGTTAGTACAAAACAAAACAATTTGCAACACAAACTTAGAATAGTTAATGTCACGCCCCGGAGGTACACTTGCCCATTGGTATGAATGATACCCCCTAGTGACAATCTTCGATTCAACATGATACAAGACCCCAAAGCTGATATAAACATAACCACGTAGTATAAAAATAATACCCTACCAGGGTAATCAACACCATGCAGTATAATATAAAATCAACTAGAATAGAGAATAAAAAGGGAATCCACTCCACACATAAAATCTAAAAACTCGACTTTGTGTCGGCATGACTTAATACTCTAAGTACATAGCCAAAAATAAACCCAAAGTCTGAGTTCAAGTCATTTTATTACAATGTAAGAACTAAAAACAAATGCGGAAGTGAAACCAATGAAACGAAAAGGAAATAACCGAAGCTCGATGTGAAGTGGGATGGCATGGACAGAACCCTCCAAGAGACCCAATCAACACATATATCTGCTAACCTGAAATAAAATGTTATGCAAGGTAGTGAGTATAAAGAAATACTCAACGGATCTAGAAAGATAGTGCATGATCTATATAAGTATAAAGAGATACAAAGGTATACAGTCTCAAAGGTAAATACTCACCAAATGGAAGAATACGCATGTATGCCTCTACTACATAGATACCATACTCAGCTGCACATAGTATCATGAGTAGTGCTAGTAATAATCAAAATGAGTACAACATCTCACATGCATTTACCCTCAATAATCAATATAAGTACAACATCTTATATGCTTATATCGGTACAAGTAATAGTATTAGGTCTTGTATGTGGGAGCAATGCTCTACCACAGGGTATACAAATGTCCAAGACACCCAGCTTGTCAGCTATGGAATGAGAGAGAAATGCTCTACCATGGATACTCGTGGGCAGTCCGAAATGTCACCAATGACCTCGTGGGAAGATAGGAGGTAGCTATCTAGCTACGGGCTGCGGGAGAAACTCTCTACCATGCATGACCTCATGGGCAACCCAGTGTATAACAACATGAAACCTTTGCTTGTCCTCAAGAAAAAATATGAAATCTAGATTCATGTGGCAATGAGGTGTATCATAATTACTAGTGATTCAGATTAATCCTATCTCATAATTTCATTGGTGAGCATGATACAAAGATTTGTTTGAGAATGACCTAAATAATAGTTCTCCATGCTCGATCCAATAAGTGGCCTAACATTTTCAAGTATCAACTCCCAAGACTAGTCAAGTCATGATCTAACTGTGTTCCTTATGCTCCCGGCGATAGGCACTTACCTGCCACACACATGGTTCATTTTTCTCAACTACACAAGGTCTCAAAGGATATCTCAGATCAAGAGAAACATAATAGTTATTTCCCCAATAACCTAACTCGGTCTCAAAAGGGTAACTTGTTAGTTTCTACTCACGACAACTATTTTTATATGTCATTATTCATATCATTTTTTATGTTCTTGTATGTAGCAAGATGTATCACTAAAAATAAGTAGAGGGTTTTTGATTTTTTCCAAATGACCTGATATGATCCGAGTTTCTCCAGTAACCAAAATGTAATTGAGAAATCACCTTAAAAATACAAGTACTAGTCCAGTTCTATGAATCATGCCTATTTTTAGATGTATCAACTATTAATGTTAAGCATAATGTGAAAGAGATCCTAAGACTAGGCCAATTCTCAGACTCATACAATTATATACATGCTCACTTCATTGTGGCAATTATATACATGCTCACTTCATGCTACTATAGATAGAAAAAAATAGTTCACTAAGTATACTAGTACATGCATCACAATACCTGAAAATCTAGATAAGAGCATGCTAGTATTTTTTGCAAGAAGAACAAGCCATGCTAAAATATAATGACTGATGCAACTAGCAAAAAATTTATTATACAAAAAGAAAGATGACAAAAAAAAACTAATTGACAACCCACCGTATATACATCCCCCAGACTTAAATCTTTCATTGTCCCAATGAAAATAAAATGTATTATGGAGGAGGTGGAAAGAAGTTAGAAAGGTTACCATGTGACGTGTGTCAGGTGTACAAGTCATTCCACCACCAAAGTCACCCATCCATTTGGTAGTCACACTCCTTCTCATCTTTGAATCCTACATAAAGAAGAATAGATAAGAAAAAATCAAATATAGGGATTGGGTTAGGAAAAGGTAAGAAAGGAGAAAAATAAATTGAAAACAAAATGAAGAACCCTTGGGTTGCATCCCAAGAAGCGCTTGTTTTAGGTCATTAGCTCGACCCCTTATTTGGTTCATCAAAATCTTGCCCTTTGAGGGTAAGATATTTCAAAACCCTCTTGCCAAGGGGTTCTTAGTTTCTCAATAAATATGCTCTCCTTCAAAGGCTCGTAGTGATGTAGTCCATGTGAATCCTGTGCAAAATACATCTTGCAACCAACATCCTTGAAAAAGAATTGGTTAATAGCTTTAGATATATCAAATGAAATTTTACCATTACCAATCATAGAAGAGAGTAAATCATCGAACATGATTGCATATGTAGATAAGAAAAGCTCTAGTTCAGGTGATGGTGTCACTAAAAGATGAGATTCTTGGGACTTTATATCTATTGCACAAGTCTCTATACTTTCATCAACAAAAGAAGATGATTCTTGAGACATTGCTTCCATAATATATGTCCCTACACTTTCATCTACCACATCTTCATAGACATCTTCGCTCATCAGAGACTCCTCCCAAGTTGAGAGTCGAGATGACATTCCAATGCATATCGAGTCTATTTCATTGCACTTAGCATTCATTTTCTTGATATCCTCGTGCATTTGAGCTTGTGAAGCTTGGAAGTCTTCTAACATTTTCAATATTCTATTCATCTGGGACGAAGATTGAACTTCCATAGCTTGTCCATAGTTGTCATGTCCTTGATTATGACTAAAATTTTTTGGGGGTTCCTCACACTGAGTGTGTGAATGTGAACATGTCATTTCATCGAACTTCCTATTGAGATTATCTAATTGTGTTTCCAAATTATGTACCCTAATACAGTTGTCGATTGTATGACCTTTTTTTCACAAGCCTCGCAATAATATTAGGCTCTTAATGAAAGTTTATAAACCACACTATAAACCACTTAATCTTGGGTTAGGCTCTTGGGTTTTTTCACACTATAAACCACTTAATCTTGGGTTAGGCTCTTAATGAAAGTTTATATTTTGAAGTTATCTACATTTTGGAATTTGAATTAGCCAAAAACTCCAACCGAGCACAAAGTTATAGTCATTTTACTTTTGGTCCGTAGGCTATCTGGAATTCGACATGGCTGTGTCTGAGAGACACGACCCAGAGTTGAGGTTGAGCTACCAGTGAGACACGGCCATGACATGGCCTAAACACGACCGTGCCTAAAAAATACGATCGTGTCACGACCTAAACACGGTCGTGCCTCAAGGCATGACCTGCAATTGAGAAGCTCCTGGAAGGGGTCACAAACATGCCTTTTAGCATGTCTAAACATTATTTTCTCATCTTGAACCCTGAAAAAAAAGTTGTAGACCTTAAAGTTATCTTAAATTTTATATAAAGAATACCTCAAAACTCCAACCAAGCCAAAAGTTATGGTGATTCAAAGTTTGGTTTGCAAATCTAGGCGGAGCAGGAGACACGGCCGTGCAAGGGAGGCATGACCGTGCTTTTTTTATCATTGTAATATGATAGATTCTTCTATTGGACTCTGAAGAAAAGTAGTAGATATTGAAGTTATCTACGTTTTGAAAGTTGATTTAGCCCGAAACTCTAATTGTGCGCAAAGTTATGGCCGTTCTATATTTCATCTACAGGCTGCCCAGAATCCAACATTGCTCTAAATTGCGTCCTATAAATAAAAATATGCAAAGAGAAGTTCTCCGAACTAAAAGAGTATAATAATGAAATAGGGTGTAATACGTGTAAATTATGTTCATGAAATATAAGTAGATGTGCATTAAATAATATATAAAAACATATATAATCTATGCACATCAACCACCATCTGAGCCAGAGCCTTTCCTATCCATATATGAAACCGTGTTAAATGATTTACTCACTTTAGTGATTGGTGAGGGTAAAATTTCATTTGATATATCAAAAATAACTAATCAATCTTTTCCCAAGCATGTTTATGGTAGGACATACTTTCCACAACAATCACATGAACATCTCGTGACAACCAATTGAAGATGAGCATATTTAATGAAGGCCTGAGACCCAGAGAAAGAAAGTACCTTGCTCCTCCACGACTAGGTTTAAGATAGATGAAAGGCCAAGAACCCTTAACAAGAGGGTTCGGAAATATCTCACTCTCGCATGAGCGAGATTTTGAAAATAATAAGGAGGTCGAGCTAAAGACCTTAAACAAGCGATTTTTGGACAGCAACCCAAGCATTTCATAGATCTTTTGAAGTTTACTTTTATTAAATTTTTAGTTTAGATATATTTTTGATCAAGTCATTTCGTTTTATAGGACATTGGGCAATTATAAATCACCACAAGGAGTTTCAGAGTCTACCATGAGGGGGGGGGGGAGCTCCATAGTGCTTGGCACGGGGGGTCTGTGTCAGCCGACATGGATTGTGGCCAAGATTTTAGTTGAATTCTTGAGCTTTACAATGCCCGACACGGGGGGCCCATGTCAGTAGACACAACCTGTGCTGAGATATTTGCGCAACACAACACCCGACATGCGGGGGGGGGGGGGGGGTCATGCCAACCAACAAAACCCCCGTAAGATGAACCTTTTATAAAATCCCGTCCGTGCCAGCCGATCCCTAGCCGTGTCGCCACCCATGGTGACCCTAGAACTTCCCGAAACCCTTCATCTTCCTCCACTATATCGTGTATTTAAGCCTCTCCTTGCCCTAGATCTCCACATTCTCTCTTCTCCAGTAATCACGCTTCAAAAAACCCTCATCTTGGAACCCTAGTGTTCATCCTTTGAGAGATCTCCATCATTTGCAGCAAGGATGAAGAGGACAAGGAGAGGAGAATCATCTACTTCCAAAGCTAAGGGAAAGGAGAAAACATGCGACAAGGTAACAATCCTTATGATATCATTTTTTGCGATGAAGTTCATGAAGCACTTTATGATATTGTTACGAAATCGCAAGTGCACGGTTGCATCGTCAGTAATAAAAAGATTAAATTCATAGGGATTGTTGATTAAGCACTAGTCAACTTCGCAAAGTAAGTTATCTAGACGATTAAAGTTTATGTGAAGTGCTTGAGAACTAGAGATTTAGAGAGATAGAGAGAGAAGGTTGAGAGAAAGAGATAGAGAGTCTTGAGAGGGGGTGAGCTTAGGGAGACAGATTCTAGGATTTCGATTTCATTATGATGCTAGTTAATGTTCTTAATGCATATTCATCTCCTTATTCTCCATACTTACACTCATGTAGGGATTCTAATTTAGTTTCCAGTATTGAACACTATAACTCTAATTAAAATATCCTAGCAAAGGATTAGTCCTTATTTCAAGGTCATTACCCCAGGAAGTGGTTAATAATCGATATCTTTGTTACTAAGGGTATAGTAAGTCCGGTTGAATGAGTATATTTTATCACTAAGGATCCCCCAGTTATCCATCCGAGAAGCAATCTTAGAATAGGAACAAATCCTTCACATCTACATGCATTACTCATATACACATTTCGTCAAATATGTACAAGACGCAACACACATAGCACTAGACGTAAACATCTTATAGAAACAAGGGAATGACATATACATAGTTTATACATCAACGTCACATCATAATTACTTTTTACATCCTAGAATAGGGAGAATCTACTCCATTGCAAGGGAATACAACCAAGATATGAAGAAAATAGCAAACTACAACTCACTACATGAAAATAGAGAGAAGAGAATGCTTATCCGTGAAGTCTAGCATCGTTGGAGGTGTTCCCTTGCTCCAGAGGTGAACGTATCATCAAGGTGGATGGAGATGGAAGCTTTAGGATTTCCCCCTAAGGGGAGAACCCTTCCCTAAGGAGAGGGGATGAATCCCAAATCAAAGATTTTTCTCAAAAGAGATGAAAAATCCCTTTTTATAGGCAGGGGCACGACCACTGCTTTTTAGGTTACACGACCCTGTGAAGGAGGCCAGGCTGAGACACAGCCGTGACTCTTAGGCACAACCAGGTCGTGGGTTTGGTTGGAGTCAAGACACGGCCGTGCCTATGGGCATGACCCTGGAGCGAAGACGGAGCTGCTCTTTTGATGAAGCACGGTCGTGCCCTCCTGGCACGACCTTGGCATTGATTTTGCTAGAGAAGAGACACAGGCGTACCTCTCAAGCACGACCTTGGATGAGGACCTCTCTGCTCTTCTTATTTCAGCACGGTCGTGCCTCTTAGGCATGACCCTAGCGTGAAACTTGCTGAAGTAGAGACACGGTCGTGCCCTCCTGGCATGACCCTGGCTAAAACAAAGGCACAGTCGTGCTGTGAGACACGGTATGGCTGCAACTAAGGCACGACCATGCCCTCCTAGCACGGCCTAGCTGCAGGCACAACTACGCCCTCCTGGCACGGTTTGGCTGAAGTAGGGGCCCTCCTTTGCTGCTCCTAGTTCATTTTAGCTCCACTTTTGCTCTAAATGCGTCTTATCAATGAAAATAGAGAAAGAGCAAATCTTCAAACAAATAGAGGTAATTATACTGATAAAATGATAAAGTAGGTTGCGATAATATAAATCATGCTCATGGAATACAAGAAGATGTGAGTCAAACAATGTCTAAAAATATATATAATCTATGCAAAGTTCATCCCTCCCAAACTACACAAGGTCTCAAAGAAATACTCGGTATCAAGAGAAACATAATAGTTATTTCCCCATTAACCTAACTCAGTCTTAAAGGGGTAACTTGTTAGTTTACTCTCACAACAACTATTTTTTATCCCTTATTCTTCTTATTTTTTTTTCTTTTATGTGCATATTTTCTTTTTCAACTCAATCTTTCTTCCTTTTTTTTTTCTTTTTTTTTGGGATACAGATTTTTTCCAATGAGTTGACATGAACTGAGGTTATCCAGCCACCAAAATGTAATAGAGAAGTCACAAAGGAAAACAAGCATACTAGTCCGGTTCTATGAATCATAACTATTTTTGGAAGTATCTACCATCAAAATCAAGCATAGTG
>JBBUKS010000001.1:3881051-3891535 GCA_038050645.1 Hedychium gardnerianum | reverse complement strand
CCAGAAAATTTCATAATATTTATAAAATTTTCCTCTATTTTATAAATAAAATTTTAAGATTTTATTTTTATTTATTTGTTTATTTTTAATTTTTCTCGTATTTTACATAACAAAAGGGGAAGATCTATAAATTTTTGGCAAGTATAAAAGGGTCATCAAATCACTTACTTAGAAATAATTGGTTTGGGGGTTCAGCCCCTCACCTTGGGGGAAGGGTTATCCTTTTAGAGGAAAATCCTAGAGCTTCTATCTTCATCCTCCTCAACTATCCATCCACATTCGGAGCAAGGAATCATCTTGAAGACAATGACAATGCCTCAATAAGCATTTCTTCTCTTTCTCCATTCTTAGATCTGTGATGTAAGAATGCTATTATTCTTTTCTTTGATTTGTATTCCTTTTTCTATGAAGTAATCTCCTAATTTCTAGGGTTAGGAAGTAATTATGATGTGTGATTGATGTATAAACTATGTATATGCCAATTTTCTTATATCTATAAGATGTTTACATCTTGCTCTATGTGTGTTGTGCATTGTACATGTTTAACGAAATGTGTATGAGAGTAATGCATGTAGATGTAAGGAATCTGTCTTTATGTTAAGGTTTCTACTAGACTGGATAATCGGGAGATCCTTAGTGACAAAGGATACTCATTCAACTGAACTATTATGCCATTAGTAACCAAGGGCATTGACACTTACCCACTTTCTAGAGTTAAAAGACCTTGACATAGGGACAACCTTTGCTACATAGGAGTAAATGTGGAGAATAAGGAGATGAATATATTATAGGGACATTATCTAGCATCATAGTGAAACCGAAACCCTAGAACTATTCTCCCCATAATCAACTCTCTCAACCTTCTCTCTCATCAAGACTCTCTCCCTCTCTCTCTCTCACTCCCCTCTCTCTCCTTCTTTCTAGGTCACAAACTTTCAACCAACTTTTGATTGTCTAGATAACTTACTTTATAAAATAACTAGTGCTTAATCAACAGTCCTTGTGGATACGATAATCTTTTATATTACCGACGATGTTACCATGCACTTGTAGTTTCGTAACAGTCCTTCTTCATGTCATTGCACCAATAAGAGCGTTTCAAGTCTCTATACATTCGAGTATCACCTGGATGGATCGTAAATCTAGATCAATGTGCTTCTTGAAGTAAATCTTCTTTCATGGGGTGTGACTTAGGTACCCACAATCTTTCCTGAAAATATAGGATGTCGTTCTCATCACATGAAAATTCTGTCTGTTATCCTGAAACCACTCTGCTACACAATCCTTCAGATGTTGATCACTAACTTGTGCTCATTTAATTTGTTCAATTATGGGTGACTGAGCAATCATGGATGCTAATATCCCCTGCTTTGTTTGTCCCCTTTCTACTAGACCCATCTATGAGAAACTTTGCACCAATTATGTAACAACCATTCGGTGACTAGCCAGAATCCCTCGAGATTTTCTACTCAAAGCATCTGCTACTACATTAGGTTTCCTTGGATGGAAGTTTATAGTTTATCCAGAATCCTTTAGATATTCCATTCATCTTATTTGCCTAAGATTCAATTCCTTCTAAGTAAACAGATACTTAAGACTTTTGTGATCTGTGAAAATCTCGAAAGTGATTCCATATAAGTAATGCCTCCATATTTTTAACGCCAAGATGATAGTTGCTAACTCCAAATCATGAACAGGGTAATTCTTCTCATGATCCTTTAGCTAGCGAGAAGTATATGATACTATCCATACGTGCTACATCAGAATTGCACCTAACCCCTAGAATGATGCATCTGTGTAGAACATGAATCTGTCTTCACTAGAAGGAAGCACCAAGACGAGTACAGTTATAAGTCTTTGTTTGAGCTCATGGAAACTTGCATCGCAAGCCTCTGTCCAGGTAAATTTCATACCCTTCTTGGTCAATCGAGTCAACAACAAGGCAATGCTAGAAAAACCCTCTAAAAATCTTTGATAATATCTAGCAAATCCCAGAAAGCTATGAACTTTCTGTACGGTCCTTGGTTGCTCCCTACCGGTAATGACCTATATCTTCAGAGGATCCACTAATATACCTCTACTAGAAACAATATGTCTAAGAAATCTCACGGAAGATACCCAAAATGTGCATTTACTAAACTTCACATATAGACGTTCTCGTCGAAGCATCTCTAGGACTATGTGAAGATATTGTTCATGTTCCACCTCAGACCAGGAATATATCAGAATATCATCAATGAAAGTGAAGACAAAATTATCCAAATACTCTAAAAAATATCCAGTACATCAAGTCCATGAAAACAGCTGGAGCGTTGGTAAGCGCAAATGGCATTACCAAAAACTCATAATGTTCGTACCGAGATCGAAATATTATCTTCTGTACATCTACATCCCTTACTTTAAGTTGATGATTGTCTGAGCATAAATCAATCTTAGAGTATGCATAGGGTTTCAGAGCAGCACGTGAGTATGAAAGTCATTCGGGAGGTTGTCCTGAAGGTCGTGGTCGAACTCTTCTTTTATAAGTTCATCCAGGCACCTCTATTACCATTGAGGCACCTCTATTTAGCGTTATCTAATCCTAATCTGAACTAATCGCAGCTTATCTTCTTCTAGGCACCTCAATGCCTCGGCCGCTAATGTGGTGATTTCTGGTCGTACCGTTTCTCTGCTCGAGTTTATCCCAACCCAAGTGCCTCAATCCCTTTGAGGTGTCTGGTTGCTGACGTGTGCCGACCAACCAGGAGCTGCCACCTTATCCTACCTCACGATGAGGTGATTGAGGCTCCTCAATACCTTTGAGGTGCCTAAATCGGCTTAGGGTGTTTGGATCCCTTCCAGGCGCTTAGTTTAGTGTTTCCAGGCTTATCTTTCCTGCATCACATTGTTAGCATAAAAAACATAGTATGAATGAATATGTTAACTTTAACAGTCTCAAGACTGTCCGATTTTGACTTTTGGGTATCTAGTGAAACTCTAGGTCGAACCGACGCCTATTGTTCCCTCAACGGGAAATGCATCCTCACTTACTCCTCTTAGGAGAATGTATCTATCGCTAAACCTCTGGTTCTCCAGACCCATTGGGACTTTTTGTTCAGCATCTGACCTTGACCTCCGAGACTTTCCACTAGACGTCTGATCCTCGAACCGTCTAGACTGTTGCATAGTGTCCTAAACTCTTAGCACTTTCCCCTAGTGTCCTCGACCCCTAAGACTTCTGCCCGATGTCCTCGATCTGCCAAGGCTTCTGCCCAATTTCCCTTACCAGGACTTCGTTTCCCAATCTTTACACTTGTCATTTGGATAAATAGCATAGGCTACGTGTCGGCATGAAGTCCTGATCAGGGAGATTGGGAAACGAAGTACTGGTTAGGGCGATCGGGTAGAAGTCATGGCAGATCAAGGACATCGGGCAGAAGTCCTAGGGGTTGAGGACACTAGGCAGAAAGTCCTAGGGGTTGACGACACTATGCAAGAGTCTAGACGGTTCGAGGATCATACGTCTAGCGAAAAGTCCCGGAGGTCAAGGTTAGATGCTGAGCAAAAAGTCCCAACGGGTTTGGAGGACCAAATGTTTGGCAATAGATACATTCTCCTAAGAGGAGTAGGTGAGGATGCATTTCCCGTTGAGGGAACAGTAAGCGTCAGTTCGACCTAGAGTTTCACTAGATATCCAAAAGTCAAAATTGGACAGTCCTGAGACTGTTAAAGTTAACATATTCATTCATACTATGTTTTTATGCTAATAATGTGATCCAAGAAAGATAAGCCTAGAAAAACTAAACCAAGCGCCAGGAAGGGATCCAGGCACCCTAAGCCGATTTAGACACCTCAAAGGTATTGAGGAGCCTCAATCACCTCAGCGTGAGTTAGGATGAGGTGGCAACTCCTGGTTGGTCGGCACACGTCAGCAATTAGGCGCCTCAAAGGGATTGAGGCGCTTGGGTTGGGATAAACTCGAGTAGAGTCACGCTATGACCAGAAATCACCACGTTAGCGACCGAGGCATTTAGGTGTCTGGAAGAGGATAAGCTGCGATTAGTTCAGATTAGGATTAGATCATGCCAAATAGAGGTGCCTGGATGAACCTATAAAAGAAGGGTTCGACCACGACCTTCAGGACAAACTCCCGGACAACTTCCATACTCGCGTGTTGCTCCAAAACCCTGTGCATACTCTAAGATTGATTTATGCTCAGGAAATCATTAACTTAGAGTAAGGGATGTAGATGTACAAAAGACAATCATTACAGTAACCACGTGCCTAAGACAAAGCTCCCCAAAAACAACCAACCCAAAGAACTTAATATTGAGTTTTGGTCTAACTAGCTCATGTTTGATTGGGGTAGCTTCAGCTAGATCCACTAGGTCTAGTGCACCAGGTAGAACACATATGATTCAATCTTGATATGCCTTCGACAAAGTTTTCTTAGCCTACTATCATCTCAATCCATTCCAATGCTATATTGTCAAGGTTGGTTAAACTTTTCTATAACTAACATTCTAAATTAAGCAAGAAAATAAACTAAGCATGCATATTAAAAAAATTAAAACAATCAATTTAACTAGAATGAATATTTTTTTCTATTGGCTCCCCCTGAATCATAACCTTTATATGATCTATCTAGATAATGGATTTGATTCTTGGGGATCCAATATAGGTTTGGTCCATTTTGATTAAGTAAAGTAAACATACTTTGGGGACCTATACTTGGACTTGGTTTCTAACATTTTGACTAACCAAAGATAAGTACAACTTGTTTATCGTGTTTTCTTTATATCTGAGTCCAGATTTATTGTACACGGCTCGTTGGGACCCAAGCATCATATTCAAACACTTGAAACTCAAGTTGAACTTTTCCAACATTTTCTTGAGTCCCTCTACTTGACCTTTTAAGGTAGAATTTCTTCTTCAAGTCTTGCAACTTGAGTTGAAGTTCCAACTTGAACTTGGTTAGTTGAGGGATTCAAGTTAAGTTGCTCCTTAAGGTGGTTAACTTCCTTAAGTAGCAAGTTAATCTTATCCTTAGATTTAGTCAATTTTTTGAATAGACATTTAATTATCTTAAGCATTTGAAACTCTGTTAGGGAAGCTACATCATCTAGTCCTTCTGAAACGGATACAGACCTGTGGCTTCTCTCGAACTCAGAATCAAACTCGAACTCCTTGTTCCTTGCCATAAGTGCTAGGAGACTTGACTGCTTCGGTTCCTCCGCATCCGAATCTTCTGAAGATGATTCATCCCAAGTGGTCTTGAATGCTTTTCTTCTTCTTGAAGACTCAGACTTCTCCTCCTTTAGGTTAGGGCACTCATATTTGTAGTGACCCTTTTTGTTGCACCCATAGCACGTTACCTTCAATTTTGATATGTTTGAGGAGTTTTGTAATTTCTTCAGATTTCTTTTGGCAAACTTCTTTTTGGTAAACATCCTTCGTACCATGTTTACCATTTCATCTTCGTTATTTGAATCTGAGTCTAACTATCTCTTAGATTCTTATTTTGGTCTTGACTTGAACTTGACCTCCTTGCTTTTATTTTGACCTGCATACAAGGCTATAGCCTTCTCGGTCTGACTAGAGTTAGTCTGCTCATATAATTCTAACTCACAAAATAATTCGTCTATCCTAATAATGGAAAGATCCTTCGAAACTTTATAGGCATCTACCATAAATGCCCATAGTGCATTTCGAGGGAAAGAGTGTAAGGCATACCTTATTATATCCCGATATTCTAGTTGGTGGCCAATGAGGTGGAGCCCATTGATGATATCTTTGATTCTTGTGTGTAGTTACGTCGCGGTCTCTCCATGCAACATTTTAATGTTAAACAATTGATTTAAAAGTAAGTCCCGTTTGGTTACCTTTGAATCATCGGTTCCTTTGTACAATTTGACTAGTCGGTCCCACAATTCTTTGGAGTTGTTGAATGGACCAACTCGGTTGAGCTTCTCCTTTGTTAAGCCGCATTGGAGTGTGTTCATTGCCTTGTAGTCGACTTGGGCTTTCTTCTTCATTTCTAGAGTCTATTTTTTCTGGGTTTAGTGGTTCTCCGTGTTTGGTTGATGGTGAGTATCCTTTTATAATTGTGAATCAGAAATTGATGTCAGATTTGAGGAAGCACTCCATCTTCCGTTTCCAATAATTGAAGTCTTCTCCGTTGAATAGTTGAGGATGAACCGTGTTGTATCCCTCTTGGTGAGACATCAACATTCTTGCACAAGATATAAATAGAAAAAGGATTTCTAAGACTTTGTCTTGGGATTAGTAGAGTAATGGAAAAAGAAAGTAATGCTATAGAAACAAAAAAGAAAACTTTTTCAAACAATGAAAAAAAATGTTTTAAAAAGCTCAAAAAACTGTTAAACTATTTCAGAGCAAACTTGACTTTGATACCAATTGTTAGATCGTAGGAGATGAGAGAGGGAGGGGGTGAATCTCGTTCAATTAAAATCTTTTCTTTTATCTTAAAACCGAAACAGAGTATTAAGCAGCGGAATAAAGATAAAGACAGAAGTACAAGTACACGATTCTTTTTTACTTGGTTCGTAGTCCAACAACTACTACTCCAAGGCTCACGACCCTTGGCCGTTTCCAATGGGAAATCACTAAAGATCTTCTCTCCGAAACCTTTCGGAGAAGAAGCAAACTCGTACAATTAGAATAGGAGAATAGTAACAACACTACTATCTCCTTAAAATAAATGCAAGTAAAATAAAATTATACGACAACAATATGTAGAAGGAATAACTTCGGTTGTTGGAGAGCCTCTCGGCGTCGTAGAGGTAGTACTTGCAGTCAGAGCAGCAGAGATGAAATGAAGCATAGTAGAGGAACAAAAGAATGAATGAGTCAATACTTGGCTCAAAGCCCGAGGTCATCTTTTATAGGAGACGTTCGGTCGACTAATCAATCGTTATGTCAACTAATCCTTCAGTCGACGGAACCTTCTATCCGTCGATTGAACCCCGCGCCTTTTCTTCTTTGCTCTGATCTGATCCGTTTGATCCCATAAGTCATGCTTGTTTGGTCGACTGATCTAGTTGATCCGTTCACGGAACTCGAACCTTCCTTTCCTGTGTGATTTGATTTAATCGCTGTTGTTTACCATCTTTGGATCAGTCGACAGATCCATGTTATTCATCGACTGATAAAGCTGTAATACCATGTCTATTGAATTAAGTTTGATCTGCACCACGGTGGTTGGATTGGTCGACTGATCCTATGGATATGTTTACTAAAAAACCTTTTTAATCATATTTGTTGAACTCTAATCGGATCTATGCCATGGTGGCCGAATCGGTCGACAGAACCTCCCGTTCGGTCGACCAAACCCATGGTCAACTCTGAACTTTATTTATCTTCAAAACAAAGTTAGCAGAGGCAATATAATAGAAGTCCTGTAAAACAGAGTTAAACAGATATATAAATATGCATGAGTAAGACAGTCAGAATTGTTTTGATCTCAACTTAATCCTTCAGTTGGATCAACGCCTAAGGATTTGTCCCTCCCGGGACATGACCTCACTGCACTCCCTCTAGGAGCTTACCTCAACTCACCTGCCAAACATTGAGTCCTCTATACCTATTAGGACTTTGCACAACATCGGATCGGCCTGCCAGGTCTTCCACTTAATTCGATATCGGGTCCTCCATATCGAATTTACCTGCTAGATGTCAAGTCCACTTAACCCATCTGGACTTCCTGCCTGGTTCTACGATCTGTTGAGACTTCCCTTGTCTAGTATCGGATCTAACTGACCTACTAGAACTTTCCAAGTTGAGCATCTTGCACACTTGATCAATTCATTAGATAACAACAAGACTTAACTTGAACCTTTGACAACATTTAAACTTAGGTTCGATTATGGTGATCCCTAAACCAACACCTCCTACCTAGTTGTAATTTCTCTCTCTGAAACATGCATGCATTTGACACATGCATTACCTCCTACACAGTTGTAGCAGTTACAAAACCATATCTACTATATAGTTGTAGCAGCTACGAAACCATAGCTACTACAACTGTGTAGCTGCTATAATTGTGTAACAAAATTTTGAAAGTCATAACTTTTGGCTCGGATATGAGAATGAGATAATATTTATTTTGAATTATATATCTCTAAATGAGCTTCGATTCAAAAAAAAGATCGTCTCATTATGATATCCGAGTCAAAAGTTATAACTTTCGGATACTTTTTTTTGAATTATAGTCTCTGAACAAGCTTCGATTCATAAAAAAAGATCATCTCATTCTGATATCCGAGTAAAAAGTTATGTCCTTCAAAAGTTTACTACACAATTGTAGCAGCTACACATGTTATAACAGCTATAACTGCTACAACTGTGTAGGATGTAATGCATGTGTCAGAAAGAGACGATGCATGCATACTGTAATAGAGGAACAAATGTGTAATTTTTTTAATTCTGACGGGACACTGCTACGATAAAAAAATTATAAAAAAATTTGATGGGGCATTGCTACAATGAAAATCACACACAGGTGCGCACGAGCAGTCGGGCACGGTAAGATAGCCTACACACCTGTTCTGTGGGCGACATGGGCGACTCTCACAAAAACTAGGCACAGCGCCTGGATCAATTTTTTTTGTTTATTTTTTTAAAGCAACCGGTTGTACCAATGAAACTTTGCCTTCAGGGTTTAGGGGTGGGTTATAGTAATTAAGCACATAAAAATTTTCAAATGGAAAAAAATTCAAAAATTTTTTTTGGGTGTGTACGGGAGTGTGTAGAATAAGGTGTACAGAATATCAAAACTCTCTCTATATATATATATGCATTCCACTTATTCTCATGGGATGCCCAATTGATTTGTGTATGACAAATTTGTTATAATGGGACATGAGTCAATTTTTGATAGACGCATGCTCTTAGGAAAAAAAAATTCTGATACCCTTTAGCCACTTAACAGTCGATTATAAGTTGATTTCGTAATTTATCTCCCTTCACATAATCTAAAACAAATCATAAAAAATACATGAGATGCATATAATTAATCATCTTTATACACATTTCACTGCCCTAACACATCACATTAAATTAGCATATCAATCATCATAAATCAATTGATCTGTTGGGGTTTAAAGTAATTAACGTGCAGTCTTGGAATAAACCTTTAAGAATAATTAGGTGAGTTACTTGTCCTACATAAATATCTTCCATCATTCTAACTTGTAATATTTTATATATTCATGATTTGAAGTTTGAACTAGCTAGCAAAGATAATTAATTCATACTAGATCATTGCAACTCTTTTCCTCCTCTGATATGAATGAGATTATGGGATGAAATTAACTTTTCCCCAAAAGACTATCAAATATATAATAACCAAGCACTTTAATTTCATCAACACTTGAATCACACACCACACTTTCATATTTATTAAATCACGCATCTCTTTTTAAAAGACTCTTTTATCTATCTATACACGCTTGGCCTATCCACCTGAGCTCGAAGTAAATTTAAAATCTTAAAAGAGTCACGTTGTATAGAGTTTTAAAACTACGATTTATCTCCTTAATTCAAAAGGAAAATATAGAACTAAAGTTGAAAAAAATAATTACACTCGAGAGACTTATATAAATATATTGTTATTGATTTAAATGTGTTTTAAATTATCAAGGATTTTTTATCAAAAACTCACTTAGCTTATATATATATATATATATATATATATATACAATTTTGATACCCTGCACATCCTTATATGTGCAATCATGGGCGATAACTAACGTGGACACATGACGTGGATAAAACCTGCGTGTATCTTCTTTCTCTCTTATTCGCGCGGGAAAAATTTCACCCCGATTCTTCATATTTGATTCCTAAAAATTTCAAATCTCGTTATCTCTCTTCCTCTCCTCTGTTTCCCCTAGGTCCGTAAACCCTAATTCCATCGACGCTCGTCGTCGCCTCTCCCTGAGTCTCTAGCTACCGACGATCATTCCCATGACATCATGATGGTATTCCCTTGATTTCGACGCTTTTTCTCTTACTCTCTGCTGTCGCGCCCCCTCCGTCGTCGCCTCTCCCTGATTCACTGGTTGTCGGCGATCAGTCTCACGTCATCGTGCTGGTATTTCCTTATTGTTCGCTGCTGCGGCTTCCTTAAGCATGTGCAACTTCAAAATTTGGTAATATTTCTATTTCTGCTATATATTTTAATCTTATGTAAAACAGTTTTGAGATGAACTGTAGTCCTTCTATGTCTGCTATATCTTTTATTCCTATGTACACTACTTTAAAGTTGTACTTCAATTTTTATGTTAAAATTCGATCATCTAGATCAATGGAACGTTAGAGCTCGTTTGTTCACAACAACACCACGTTGGTGATGTTTTGAACAAAAAATAACACCACATTGATAATATTTTGAGCAAAAAACCACCAACATGGTGCTCAATTTAATTGGTGTTATTTTGAAGGGTGTTGTTTTGAACGTGGTGCTGTTTTGAATAAATCAGCAC
>JBBUKS010000001.1:3809266-3825711 GCA_038050645.1 Hedychium gardnerianum | reverse complement strand
GGAGTTCGTGTTTACGCAACAAAGGTATAACTCTCATAACAACTAGTATACAGTTTCTTTCGCATGGATCTTCTAGAAAGGATTTTGATAATATCCCTCTGCGCTCAAGATCCTTACACATCCATGGAAATCAATTCATTAATATATGATTTCTACTGGTTTTGAGTAGATACTAGTGTCTTGAGCAGCGCCATGTTGTTCATCTAGGAAGACCTCAAGGTGTTGGACACACAAATCCAAATCCTTGTGGGCATCCTCAACGCCTTCACTCTCATTGGGTCATTGACTCCAAGGCAAATCTCTGACCTAATCGGTTGCCGTTATACCATCATCATTGGCGTCATAATTTTCTTCATTGGTTCCTTCATCATGGGCCTAGGCCTCAATTTTGCCATGCTGTTGTATGATTGTTGCGTCATCGGTGTCGGCATCGAGTACACGCTCATGATCGTGCTTGTTTATTCGGTGGAGATTTTCTCGACGTTCTCCTGCGGACTCCTCTGCTCTCTCCCGGAGATCTACTTCGGAATCCTCAACGGCTACCTTGTCAATTTTGTTTTCGGTAAGCTTCTGCTCGTCTATGGCTAGTGCGCCATGCTTGGGGTCACCGTTATTCCCTCCATTGCCCTTGCCACCATCGTTGTCATGATGCCCAAGTCACCACAATGGTTTATAATGCAGGGTCGCGTCAAGGATGCACGCGACATCCTCTTCCTCGTGAACAACAACGAGGAGGAGGTTGAGTGACGACTGAGGTAAATCAAGGCTGCAGCGGGGATCGACAAGGCGTGCATCGACGACGTAGTGGAAGTGGAAACCAAACACCACAGGGAAGGAGTGTGGAAAGATATCTTGTGGCCGACACCGACGGTAAGGCGGGTGCTCATCGCCATCGTCGACATCCACGTGTTTTAGCACGCCACCAAAATCGAAGCAGTGGTCTGTATAGTCTAAGAATCTTCAATAAGGCCGGGCTGGTGGCCAAGGGCCAACTATTTCTGGTGATGATCACCATGGGAGTGTCCAAGATGTCTTTCATCCGATTTTTATCATCTCTCATGTATTGGTCATTGTTCAGGTTAGCTAGATTAGTCCCCATGATTTATCTCGTTCGTGTTGGTCCTGGGACAGACGAGAGCGCTGAAAACAAACATTTCACCTTTTACCACCAAAATATCTTTCGTCCTGCTGGCAGTGATGTTGGCGGATAGATTGGGGCCAACTATTTCTCGTGATGATCATTTCGTTGGTGGAGTTGGGGTCGATGCTGACGATGGTGGAGGAGAGGGGGGTATGGGAGGAGGTGTTGTGCATGGTGTTTGTGTTGTTGTTCTCGAGTGGGTTTGGTTCGCTCACATGGGTGTACGCCTTAATTAGAGATATTCTCACCGAGGATGAGAGCACGAAGGGAGGGCGAGCTTGGGGGTGGTCATCATCAAGCAAATGAACTCCGAGATGTCCATGTCATTCATCTCTCTCTACAAGTTCATCACCATCGATGGCGCCTTCTATCTCTTCGTCGACATTTGAGTCTTCGCGTGGGCCTTTTACTACACCTATTGTTCGGAAACGAAGGGGAGGACGCTAGAGTTATTTTCGATATAATATAAATTTTATATTGTATATATTAAAAATTCAGTATCATTATAATAAATATAGTAAGAAAATATTAAATCTTATATCAATATTAAATTTTTTAATACAGTATAATATTGTGTCAAAACTTTTAATATATCGATAATATTAATATGATTTGATATACTTCGGTAGGGTATATGTTATATATCAAAATTTTGATATTTTTCTCTACCTCTACTAACGATGGAGAGGTTTGAAAATAGAGGTTAAGGAGAAGAGGAACAAGTGTGACTTTGTCTGCTCTTTCATTACCTCCTTCGTCTCCATCTCGATAGGTTACGATGACAATTGTCTTTTTTTTTTCTTCAATTTTTTTTAAAGCAGATTGAGCTCGTCCATTGAAATTAATTGATTAATGTATGATTCTTAATGGTTTGAGCATATTATATTGGTATCATGAGCGACGTCATGTTGTTCCTCCAAGAAGACCACAAGGCGTCGGACACACAAATCCAAATCCCTCATTGGGTTGCTTATCACAAGGCGAATTTCCAACTTGATCAGTCATCGCTATACTATTGTTGTTGGCATCATAATTTATTCATTTGCTCCGTTCTCATGGGCCTTGGCCTCAATTTTGCCATGCTACTATCTAGCCGCTGCGTCTTCGGCGTTGGGTACGTATTCATAATCGCACTTATCTACTTGGCGGAGATTTCATCGACGTCCTCCTGCTCCTGGAGATCTGCATCAGCTTTGAAATCCTCAACGACTACCTTGCCAACTTCGTCTTCGGCAAGCTCCTGGTCATCTACGACTGACGCGCCATGCTTGGGGTCACCGTCATTCCATCCATTGTCCTCGTGGCCAACGTTGTCATGATCCCCGAGTTGCCGCGGTGGCTGGTGATGCAAGGTTGCGTTAAGGGCGCGCGTGACATCCTCCTTACAACAACAACAACGAAGAGGAGGTCTAGTGATGGGTTGGGGGAAAATCAAGGCTGCGATGGGGATTGACAAGGTGTGCACTGATGATGTGATAGAAGTGGAAACCAAGCACCGTGGGGAAGGAGCGTGGAAGGTGATCCTGCGACCGACACCGACAGTAAGGCGAGTGCTCATCGCAACCGCTGACATCCATGTGTTTCAGCATGCCATCAGAATCGAGGTAGTGGTGTTGTATAGCCCGAGAATCTTCAAAAAGGTCGCGTTGGACAGGTAGTTTCTGGTGATGATCACCATGGGGGCGTCCAAGATGTCTTTCATCCTATTGGCAGTGATGTTAGTGGACAGAGTGGGGCGTCGGAAGTTGCTCCTGGAGAGCTTGACAAAGATGATGATTTCGTTGGTGGGGCTGAGGGCGATGCTGACGGTGGTATGGGCGGAGGTGTTGTGCATGGTGTTTCTCGAGTGGGCTTGATCTGGTGATGTGGACGTACGCCTCAGAGATATTCCCGTTGAGGCTGAGAACGTAGGGGGCGAGCTTGGAGGTGACGACCATCAATAGGCTAATGAACTCCGCCGTGTCCTTATCTCCTTCTACAAGACCATTCCCATCAGCGGTACCTTCTTCCTCTTCGCCAACATTAGGGTCTCTGCGTAGGCCTTTTATTACACGTGTTGCTCGCAAACAAAGGAGGGCGCTAGAAGTATTTTTGGTATTTTAAATTTTTGAGACGATATAAATTTTATATTATTTATATGAAAATTTTGATATATATCGTATTGAAATACTAAATCATATACCAAAACTGAAAATTTTGATAGGATATCAAATTTTCTATATTTTCCAGTGGGAAGCTTTTATATTCAAAACAACTGGTTCTTTTCCCATGCTTGGACTGTTTAGATGTCAACTCTTGTTTGTCAATAGTAATTTATAAACATTGACACATGTTTGTGTTTGAGCTATTGTTATTATTAAATGGTTCAAATGTTGAAGCTTAATCAGTGGTTTTGTTATCTTTCAGTTACGTGTTCTTGCCAATCACCTATTATCTCCATGGCAATAGACGTGTTAGAGTTCTCGCTCCGGAATAACGATCTAATGATTAAATTCTTTAATAATTAATTAAGAAATTTAAAATTTAAATTTTAATTATGATATATTATAAAGAAAATTTCTTCTAATAAAAAATGAGCTTTAAAATATTGATCATTTGGATGAATTTTCATTAGCATTTTTCGATTTACTCTGATGACTAATGAAAACTTTCGTAAGACTGAACCGATCACCCCGTTAATCATTTTTTTGGTTAGAGTTCTCTCCTAATTTTTAATTCATACACAAAATCAATTAATTCTATTCGATTAGTTATATACATTGTGTTTGCATTTCTATTCGGTTATTAGATTTAAAAAAATACCTATCTTCACATTAAAGGATAAAATGAATTTTTGATCAATTTCATATTTAGGATCCTCGACGAAAATACACTTGAAACTCCACATATATTACTATTAATATATTTTGTTTAAAGCCCTATCGAATTAGTGATGGAAGATTTATTAATTCAAATAAAAATCTAATTAATGCATTCTTTTTTTTAAATTCCGTAAAATTTTATATATAATTTTTTAATATATATTATTAACGTAAAATCTTGGTGTGATAGATGTCACTTCCATTTCTCGGAGAGAAGGGCAATACCGGTTTGACCTTTCAGCGAAGAACCGCGAGAGCAACAAGTATTGTATTTTCGGATGCGATTTCTTTATCTAGGGTTTTTACATCTAGTTTTTTTTCTGTCTGTTTGTTTTTATTCTGATGCTTCTATTCAGATCAGCAATTGCGTGATTCTAATTTCCACAAATTTTCGCCCTGATCTCTATACAACACTGTTTCCTTCAATTCCTTGTCTCGGCACCTCTGCTTCGAGATCTAAGCGTTTCGCCTTCCGGCATTCGCAGCCCTGCTGTCGTTGCTTCTTCCCTTTTCGTTTGGGGTTCTTTCTCAATTAAACCAATTATCAAAGAGATATTTGTTTTGGAATTCACATGGCAGCGACCTTTTTTGCCAATAAATTAATAATTTTCGTGCCTTCCTAGGTGTCGTTGCTTATTGTTAATTTGATAAAAAGCTTCCTTTTTTGCAGCTCGCACTCTTTAGATATAGTTGAAGAAAGCTATTCAGACGCTTTGAGGGAGAGCGAGGGAGGCCAGGGCTTGGATCGAGTAGGCGAGATGTGTGGGATTTTTGCGTACTTGAATTACAATGTGGCGAGGGAGAGACGGTACATCCTGGAGGTTCTCTTCAATGGTCTTCGGCGCCTCGAGTACAGGGGCTACGACTCTGCTGGGATCGCCATCGATGCAGATCTCCGTCCGCCAGTGACCAACGAGAAGAAGACCAGCTACGGCAGTGTGGAGGCAGAGATGATGCCACCGTACGATTCACTACCGCCCCTCGTCTTCCGTCAGGAGGGCAAGATTGAGTCCCTCGTTAGATCTGTCTACTTTGGTGCGTGCGACGTTCTTCCGTTGCGGTCGTACTTTCCGGTCTTGCTATAGGTTGCCTAAAATTTTATTTGATTGCATGCTTGGATAAAGATTTGATTCTGTCCCCACCTAGTGAATAATGCGGCTCATCTCTAGGGAACCATGTATGTGGTTCTTTAGTTCCTTTTGTTGTTTATTTGTGTTTTTTAATTAGTAGTTAAAATTTGGGTGCTTTCTTCTGAATACAGTGGCAGTTTTCTGTTTCTTGCAGCATAGCCTTTTATAAGTCAACTATTGTTTTTCAATTGGAATTTGATTCATCTTCTAGTCCATAATTGGCAGGTGATCTTATAAAGTTATTGTGAATTAGTTTCACTAAGCCATGATTATTGTTTAATATTAGAGGTCCTTTGATATGACATTGTCATAGTAAATTATGACATACTGATGTTAGACAGCAGTATGTACCATTTAGCCCAGCATACTTGGTTCTCATTTGGTTATTCGGAAAAAGTATGCTGAAGTTGAAACCAAGAAACCACTCATTTTTTTTAAAAGTTATTCAATGAGTTTTATACTTGGTTTTAATTCCAATGGGAGAGGGTGACTATGTGCGTGCGTGTGGTGGGAGGGGGGATTGGATTCTAAAAAAAGTGACCATCATGTGAAAAGAAAAAAATATTAAATAAATATCTGTTTCATTTTATTGATTCAATTTTTCTCTATGATTCTATGTTGCTAAACAGGGCCTTGGAAGAAATTTCTCAATTTATGGTGTTCCAATGTTAAAAACTTTATGATATCTTTTTTTATATCACCAGTAACTAAACATGGTTTTTCCTGACACAAGGTTAGATAAATAATATCTTTTATTTTATTGTTAGCCGTTTAGCATCTACAAGCTATGTTGGCACCTAAATAACTTAGGTATTGATATTACCTTCTGTACACCTAAATGGTGGGATAAAGTCAAACCCCAAAAAATTGGAATACACAACTTGACATTCTTCTTGTTGTAGTTATGCTCGCTTACTATATGTAGATGATATCAGCTCTGGAACACATTTAACACTTCACTGTGGTGGTTAAATCTCTTTGTTCTACGTCTTGACAATGGTCTAAAAGTTGAGATTCTTTTTGTAGAGGTGGATGCAATGGATCTAAATTTAGAGCAGTCTTTTCCTGTTCATGCTGGAATTGCTCACACTCGATGGGCTACTCATGGTGTGCCATCTCCAAGAAATAGTCATCCACAATCATCAGATACATGGAATGAGTTCTTGGTTGTTCATAATGGGATCATAACTAATTATGAGGTTTATTTAGCATTTTATTTTATTTTCTAGCATTTGTTGTATTTTATGTTTTTTTTGTCGTTTCTTTTTAGATCTATGGGCATATTATTCTGTTTTGTTGGCATTCTTCAAGTTGGCTCTTATTAATTTAATTCAAGAAAATATTTGTTACCTATTTTGTTGTTGATTGACTAGCGATTTGTATGCTCTAGCTTGACTACATCAAGTAAATCATGCACATTAGAAAATTGAAAAAAGTTTATTTATATGCTTATATATCGATGCTTTTTTGATATAATCTAACTTGTCCTACTGTTTCACTTAATATCCTTTTAGCTGTCTGCCTAAACAATTTTGCTGCCTTGCAAATATTGTCATAGGAAATTCCACCACTTCCTAGTTCTTCCTTCTTGTTGAAACAATACTTGTAGCTGGCAACTTTTTGTAATATGTTGTTGCATAGAGGTCAATGAAGGAATATTAAGTGTATATTGTATCAAATTTCGATACTTTAGATTAAAATATTAGATATGTAATGTAAAATCGGGTAAAAGATTCCTACTTATTTGTAATATTTTTTATATCCTAAAAGCTAAAAGCACAATATAGTTCATGAAGTACACTAATCTTGGTTTATAATAAAAATATAGGTTCATAACTTACTTTATGAATTGTTACGTTTCATTTAAGACGTGAATTAAAATGGGCAATGAGACATTTTATCATCAACTGCTCAATTGGAAAATATCATCCATCTGCTCTCATTTACTCCATGTCTCAATGACATTAACATTTGGAGTGAAGAACATGAAGACAACAATTATACTACATGAAGAGGAGTGGAATACAACTTTGAGATTTCTTCGCAATCACCATAGGTTCCTCCACCCTTACTACCAACTTGTAATGTTGGTGTGATCCGATTTGTTATTTGTAGTCATTGTTAGAAATTAAGCCCAGTTACATCATTGTCCACAGTGTCTACATTCTGCAATTTTTTCCTCCTTCGTCATCCACAACTTTGAGATTCCACCCTCACCTATTTTCTCCTCATTCTTTGATAATGCTTAAATTTAATTTTTAATTCATTGGATGTAATTTAATTAGTTGTTTTTTTAGTGGGTCTGATTTAAGTTTTGATAGC
Source organism: Hedychium gardnerianum (assembly GCA_038050645.1). Lineage (NCBI taxonomy): Eukaryota > Viridiplantae > Streptophyta > Magnoliopsida > Zingiberales > Zingiberaceae > Hedychium > Hedychium gardnerianum. The sequence goes on along the minus strand of JBBUKS010000001.1, from coordinate 3,818,257 downwards.
CATTCTTTCACTTTCTTAAGAATCTCATAAAATAAGATCGTCTAATTGTATTAATTTGAGTTGGCTAATCACTGTCCTTGCAAATTTTGGTTCATGTATATTGGCGTATTTCATTTTGCATGTTTATTGTAACATATTATATGATATATATTGGCAATCATACATTTGCAACCAATATGGGTACTTTTCATAAAAAAAATGTGGAACCACCACATTAATGACCCCCCTACAATGCCCCCGTCATATGGAGGGAGTGGGTACTTTTCATGATTTAACTAGACATGCATTTTTTCCCTTCTATTAAAGTGATCAAAATTATGGGTGTTTTGCAAATTTATTTATTTATTTTTTGGTCAGTAAGTTGCAGAAACCATACTATTGTCTTAGAAAAAAAAATACATTGTTTTTATTGAAAAGAACTCCCATGTTCTATTACAATTCTTCAGTTTTTTTTTTCAATGTGTCAGGTTCTAAAGGAAACACTTGTTCGTCATGGCTTCACCTTTGAGTCAGAAACTGATACAGAAGTTATTCCAAAGCTCGCAAAGTTTGTATTTGATCAAGCTCGTGAGGAAGGTACACCTTAATCTCCTCAGTTGTCTCTGCAAATATGCTAGATGTCTGCAGCTCTCTATATATCATTTCATTTTGGTGAATAGCTATCACTAAAAACTAATATGTTTGTTTAAATATGCACCATTTGACTTGTAGTTCTTTGTTTAGATTTGATAAAAATCATGTTAAATGAAGAAGCTTTGCTTACATGGTACAAGAAATTTTTTCACAGGTTTCTTCTAATGACTTTGTTTCAGGCGAACAGACTGTCACATTTAGTCAAGTTGTTACAGAAGTCATGAGACAACTCGAAGGAGCATTTGCACTTATATTTAAAAGTGCACACTATCCAAACGAATTGATTGCTTGTACACGTGGTAGCACCTTGATCTTGGGTGTAAAAGTAAGGCTTGAATTTGCTCTTTTCTTTTAAGTTGGTGTTTTATAATTCAAGGATGACTTTATTCTATATTCAGTTCTGTTTGTTGTTGTTTTGCATTGCTTTTCAAGTTACTAAAGAATAGGATGCAAGACAATCACCAATGTATTAAACTAACAAGGAGAGAGTGCATTATTGTTTATTTCTTATCACATTCCTCTCAGAGTTTGTTAAAAGTTTATATGGATGGTGTTTATTATCATGACTTTCAATTGACAATCTATGGTAAAGGTACAGAGGATCGCCGGAGTTGATCATTTATAAGTACTACATAGACTAAGGTCCAATATGTGAAATGATGCTCAAGAAACGCACATCTGAAATACATGACATGTGAATTTAGTGGATACAAAGTTTGTTTTGGTATTGATGTCTATGCATAATTGTATTAAATGAATTTGTTTAGATGTTTGCCATCATTCAAAAACTGAGTTCTAGATTACTTGGTCACAGAGGTTGTCTATCTCTAGATTTGATCACCTAGACTAGAACTTGGGATATCAAACTTATGTCTTGTTAGTATTTCTCAATATAAGCATTGCTACTGTCCATGTTAATGGAAACATGTAGAAGATTCCCCATCGTTGTCACCTTCATGCTATTTTGTTGTGCTATCCTTTTTTTTCCATATATTTTCCATTTTAGAATACAACTCTTCACGATAATGGAAATGCATTTTTTCAGGAATTAACTGACGATAAAGTTAGAGGAAAGTTATTTCACGATGTAAAAGATCTCACAAAAGATGAGAAACCCAAAGAGCTCTTTTTCTCTAGTGACTTGTGTGCCATTGTGGAACACACAAAAAAGTATTTGGCTATTGAAGATAATGAGGTTGTACACATAAAGGTAATGCATTCCATGTACCTATTTGTTTGTTGTATTCTTGCTTGACTTCAACTTTACAACTCTCTTGTATTTGTGACTTTAATATTTGTCTTTCTTGTTATTAGCAATGATAACATTTTCTTTCCAATAAATTAGTTATCATCTTATGTTTTTCTTTCCGCGGGCCCCTTAAATCATAAGTTTCTTATTGCAGTTCTTGAACCTATATAAATGTGATGTTTAAAGGAAATAAAACAGAAATTGCTTCCTTCAGTTTGAAGTGTGCAAATGTGGTTTCTAACTTGTGGTAGTTGGATCATATTTCTTGTTTAAATCATGGGCTGCATGATGTGGGTCTTCTACCAAATTAATGCAAGACTAATTAAGTTTCTTGAAATACTACAACTGTATTGCTTTTGCTGTGCTGAGTCCTTTATCATGCCATTTTTTTAAAAAATGATTTGTCATGATTAATGTTTATTTCTATGTCTAATGAGTGAGGTAAGTGGGCAATTGGATTCCTATGGTGATTAATTTCATTACGTCCCAATAACTGATTATGAAAAGATGATCTATCTCCCTTCCAGTGTCAGAACCACGTTCGCTACCACTAAGCAAATAAGCAAACGAGTATTTACTACTTATCAATTTTTTTTCAAGCTTCGCTGACCCCCATGTAGTCAGGACAGCAATGTTGATGTTATGGTATTTCTTCCAAGATTAATTTTTTTTTGTCAAATTTGACATATTTGAGGCCAGAGTTATTTGTGGTGTACAAGCAATTCATGGTTTTCTTTCCAAGAATATGTTGGTAGCTATTTGGATTTTGATCGTCCAGTTTATGCCCACTTTCATTATGCTAGATTAAATTTATTTAATCATTTTGATTCTTTCCTCTTCTAATCCTGGCAAGTTTCTGTAATCAATAGAAACATAATTTTTTTTCAAAAGAATAATTACTGAGTAGTTGCGTTGTTCATATTTATTAGTAAATGATGAAGAAAATAGATGTCATTGTGAACATGCCCGTGATCCAAAAAGTGTTTCTACTGAAAGACAGATCCACCAAAGAGAACAAAATAAAAGGGTTATCAAGATGGTTGTTCTTGCAGTTGCAGTTTGCGGTGTGGATCTTCTTTTTCTTGTTATCTTGATAATCAAGAATCTATTGCTATTATAGGCCTATCCAAATTTGTTGTGGGTACTTGGGAGCATCAGTAAGAGAGATGTTCATTCGAAGCAATGTGGTGTGTGCTTTCTTATGTGAAGAATATGATGTTTACTTACTTCTAAGGTCCATATAGCCAATATCAAAACAAAATTATAGTTGATGTCATGGAGATATAGATTATTATTTTTCATATCAGATTATAACCAACATTTATGCTTTACTATGAGACATGCTACATGATACCTTGAACTCTTCCACTTCAAAACTGAGAACGGTAATTCCTTCGAGACTGGCATTGTGTATGATATTATGTGATTCAAATCGGTGACTAGTACTGATGTTTGCTATGTTACAGGATGGTTGTGTATCAATACTGAAGTTTGATTATGGAAAAGAGAAGCCTGCATCTGTACAACGGGCATTATCTGTGCTTGAGATGGAAGTTGAGCAGATAAAGAAAGGAAATTATGATCACTTCATGCAGAAAGAAATACATGAACAACCACATTCATTAACTACTACAATGAGGGGAAGACTTAAAGATAATAGTGTTGTTTTGGGTGGACTCAAGGAACATCTGAAAACAATCAGACATAGCAGAAGGATCATCTTCATTGGTTGCGGTACAAGTTATAATGCAGCGTTAGCTGCAAGACCATTATTTGAAGAACTGTCTGGTAAATCTTGGTTGGCTTTGTTTTTTTACTACAAGATAAACAGTCATTTTATTTTTTTGATTGCGAGTTTTCTTTTGAAACAAGGGATCCCTGTTACCATGGAGCTGGCAAGTGATTTACAGGACAGGCAAGGTCCAATATATAGGGAAGATACAGCAGTTTTTGTCAGTCAGTCTGGAGAAACTGCTGATACCCTCCTAGCTCTTGAATATTCATTGGCAAATGGGGCATTATGTGTTGGTGTAACAAATACTGTGGGTAGTACATTAGCTAGAAAAACACACTGCGGTATTCACATTAATGCAGGATGTGAGATTGGCGTTGCTAGTACGAAGGTATGAGTGAGCAATTTTCTTTTCCTTGCCACTGTGGCATATTTTATGTTCTTGATGTTTTCTGTGTTAGGCATACACAAGTCAGATAGTTGCTATGGCTATGATGGCACTGGCTATTGGAGCTGACAGAATATCAACTCAAGCAAGAAGACAAGCTATAGTGGACGACCTTTCAAACCTACCAAGTATGTTCTGTCCTGCTTAGCAAGCTGTGCAGGATTATGTCAAGATGTTCAGCAGAAGACTCACCTTGTTCCTTTTCCCCCCTTCTTGCAGATAAAATTTCAGAGGTTTTGAAACTTGATGGTGAAATGAGAGATCTTGCTGAATCTTTGATAGACACGCAGTCTCTCCTTGTGTTTGGAAGAGGATACAACTATGCGACTGCTTTGGAGGGTGCTTTAAAAGTAAAAGAAGTTGCACTCATGCATAGTGAGGGTCTGCTTGCTGGTGAAATGAAACATGGTCCACTGGCTTTAGTGGATGAGACACTTCCCATCATTGTCATTGCCACACGTGATACTTGCTTCAGGTTTATTTGTTTGTCATTTTCTATTGTAATCCTTAGAAAGGGCCTATTCCCTGACTGTTTTTTTACTTGTTGTCATTAGTAAGCAACAGTCAGTAATTCAACAACTTCATGCACGGAAAGGGCGTCTGATAGTAATGTGCTCAGAGGGAGATGCATCATCTGTGAGACCTGTGGAATCTTGCAAAGTTATTGAAGTACCTCAAGTTGCTGATTGCTTACAACCAGTTATTAACATAATTCCATTGCAGGTTAGTCCATAGCTTACAACTTTTTAACTTGTTTTTCTTTGATCTGAATCATTTACTACATTAATTTACCATTTATTTTGCCATGCTTGGTGGAGATTTCTCGCTATTTCTGGTTTACATGTTCTTGTTTTCAATTAAATAAGAAATAAAGTTAATTTTTGATAAAATTAACTAGTTAGTCTTTTATGGTCAGAAATGTGCAAAGAACAAAATTATACTTTTACTAATCTTTTATTTTTTTATAACTAGAATGTTGGGTGCTCTCTGTATTCCATCGCTAATTCCTCAAGTACCAAGTATCGTCTCTCTATAATTTACATTATCAGTGGAATATGGAAAAACTAGTCTTAAGTTGAAAAGAATTATTTAATTGAATTTCAGTCGAGATAGATCAATCAATTACCTACCATCAAAGTTGACAATTACGTACAATCTACTGCCCCCTTTTCCATTTGTCTTCTTCTCTGATCAGAATCTTATCTGTTTTCTTTCTGTATGGTGTCATGATTCAATCCATGCTAAAATTAGAGTTGTTTATTTTTTATTCTTGATTCCCTTGTGACCTTAAAAAGTTCGTCTACCAACATAAAAAAATGCAATATGTTTCCTGATTGCTTTCTGTAACCTCTAAGGAAAAATGGTGATATAGAAATGAAACAGAAGATGACAGAAATTAATATGCTAGGTTATCTCTTGTTCTTGTTAAGTTGCATACTGGACCTCATTTTTCATTTTAGCATACGACCTCATTTGTTAAAATGAAAAATGAGGTCCGCTCCTCATATACTGGTCTAATTAGCATCTTGACCTGAGATTTCCTGGTTATTTGCCCTAGGCCTTCCAGATACAATAGAAGCATTGGTTATATTCGAATAACGGATAAATATACAAATTGATCAAAAATTAATTATAATAATGTAAAATATACATGTAGGAAGTTATTGAAAATAGACCCCAAAAAAAATGAATTTGAATTATGCGGATAATTTGATGAAAAATCTCATAAATTTGATTTTCTATTTTCAATTTCAGCAAACTAGTTTTCATTTTTTTTTAAAAAAAATATTTTTTGTAAATTGAGAATGGAAACAGAAAATTGAAAAAAAATAAATCAGAGAGCAAATGCAGCCTATGAATCCTAGAGGTACTTCTTAACAACAGTATGCTGGTGATTAATCATTAATGCAGAAACAAGACCATCTCTTCTTTTTGTATTTGTCAAAGTATAGAAACTTCTGCAAATTCCAATCTAAGATTTTTTTTTGAAGATATAGAATTGAAAGAAATTTTTGCTTGATTTTGATACCATAAAGTTTTTTTTTAGTAAGTATGATATGTGTCCAAGTGCCTCAAATGAGTCTTTATCCATATTGTATGATCATGTTCTTATCAGTTAATTTCATTGTTTCAGCTGCTAGCATACCATCTAACAGTTCAGCGAGGCTATGATGTCGACCAACCAAGGAATCTTGCAAAGAGCGTGACGACTCAATGAACGGAGGACATAATTTCTTTCAACTTCTTTTCCTGGACACCATTGCAGAGTCATTTCGATATAGGGATATTTATTTTTGGTTTAATTGTAAATTTCGACTCTTAGATTATTTACCATCCTCTTCAGTGTTTGCATGTCGATCGCAATATAACAGAGTCGTTTGTTCAGTGAAGAATGCAATATGTTTGGCTTTACTCATTTTTATTATGTGGAAACCGACGGCACAAATAGTACTGATGCCGAATGGTAACTATTCCAATTGCTCACAAACCATGATTCTTCAGCCCAAGTTAATTGCAGTCATCATCAAGGAAGAATTCAATCAGTCATCAATCTAAACAAGAACCTGTCAAGCTCGGATGAACCAGGTTGGTTTTGCCCATTTTTATAAAGAAAATTCATCCTTAAATTATTTATCTCTTTTCTAATCAATTTGGTGTTGCTTGCATCTCCATCTTTCTTCCCTGCCAATAATTTTCAAAAAGATGCTGCAGTGGAGCCCTCAAGCTCCATGATCTAAGCACAAGTTGTTCCGATAAACAAGGCTCTCTTAAATGCCTGTGTAGCAATGTGCATGAAACTGCTCACCTCATAGCTTCCAATGGATAGAATGGAATTCAAATTCCGGCCGTGGCAAAGAGTAGCAGAAACGCATCAGCCATTAACTCAAGCAAGTTGCCTATAAGCATTTCCTCATCCACCCAAACAATACTTAAACGTTTGCTGCGCGCCTACATTTTGACACCCACAAGATTATATGAAGAACTCCAAAGGAAATTAATGGCAACCAATGGACAACATCATCACATGGTTTCTTCCTTCACATGACCTCAATCAAAAAATGAGGGCATGAAGCTGACAGGTGCCTGCCTTTTTTTTTCTTCTTTTCCTTCCCTTCTTTCTTCTCAAAAATCAGTGTTTTAAAAATTCAACAGAAATTGATGAATTTTCATAACTTCTCTGTTCGCTGTTCACCGTTCAATCTGAAATCTGTAGAGTGATTTCCAGCCATATCGACTTAATCTTTGGCAGGTTCATGATTGAAGACACAATCAAAAGGAGAGCAAGTAGCCCAAGGCATTCATTGATTGGTATGGTGATGAAGGATTGTTTGAGAGTGGAAGGGATACTCTTGTGATGAGGTAAGTAATAAGTGCATGGCAAGTGGCGTTGGTAGCGTCCCAAAGAGATAAGAAGGTATACGATTTATATTTACAATAAATATCGAATGTGACCATGGGAAATTCAGAGAGATGACGCATGGTCTTTGACTTATAATTTGGCCATTCATTTATTTATTTTCCTTTAAACTATTACATTGATAAAATGCAGTTATCTTCCTCTGGTCAACCATCCAATGAAATACGTGAAGCATGCCCAATGAACAGGTAAAATAGGTAGAGGTTGTTTATAAACTGTAATTTTTAAAATTCTCTGTATTATAAGAAGAGCCTTAAAATCACGATAAGACGACATATAATAAATTGTTACATGTATTGATAATAACCTTTTTAGGTACTCAAGTAATAGAGATGATAATTAGTATTTGTTGTAATAATTGTCATAACTGAAATATATTGTTAATTTAAGACTATCAAAGATAGAAGAGGGTAAATATGAACGTAGAGAAGAGGAAACTAGATTATTTATATACTCACAACTATAAATGCCCTTTAAAAATCTAATTAATGCCCTTGAAAACACTTCTTATGGCATTTTGAAGGTCATTTTCACTTCGATTGGATTATTGGAAGGCACTTTAAGAAATAAATAAATATCAGAAAGCATTTAAAAAATTACCTTATATGTTAAGTGGAACAAAGATAAGATCTTATTTTTATGAAATCCGTTTGATAAATTAGTTCATGTCTAAAATAAAATAGTAAATTGTTAGTCTTTGAGATCAAAAGTTAAATGAATTTGGTAAAAAGAATGAAATTTGTCATTTTAACAGTCCCTCGTAATTGTCTGTCCCATATTATTAGGAGAAATTAATCAAAAAATTTAAAAAAATATCATGTAAGAGAATATTTCCGTGACTTTATCGAGAATGAATTTTTATTTAATTCTTTAAATTTATGATAAATTAAGAAATAATACATAGTTGCATTTTGCAGTAAAGTTGATGATTCTAATTTAGTAGATAAATATGATAAATTTTTTTTAGAAGATTAAAATGTTTTTGAAAATTTAAATTAGATAATCTACCAAACTCTTTCTAATGTTGAAAATGGTTCCTTCAAATATGACATTATGTTGGAATAGGATGTATTATAAAAGTTAAACTTCAGCTCTCTTTTTTTTGAAGAATAAAAATATCTCATTCAAACATTTTTCAAAATTATAAAAAAGGAGTTTTTAAGGGGCAATTGCTCTTTTTCTTTTCTTTTTATTTTTAAATGTATTTTTTAATATTGTGAAAAATTAAAAAGGGTTATTTTGGGATGAACAAATCCCTTCCTTTTTCTCCACTTCTGCGGGCGGAGCTTATATCTCATCTCGCCCTTTTCTGTCCTGCTCTACCTTCGAGCCTTCTCTTCTCTCCTCTGATTTGCCTCTTACTCGATCTCAGATAACTTCTCCGGCGGGTTAGGTCAATCTCCTGCCGAAAATTTACCTTCCAAGTGAGTACTTCTCTCTCTCTCTCTCTCTCTCTCTCTAGCTTTGTCTGTCTGCACGAATTTGTTTGAGCTTTCTGGGTAACGCACATT